>JADBJO010003443.1:112500-120000 GCA_016801955.1 Conus betulinus | reverse complement strand
GAGTGCATACATAATATTAGTTGTACGTGTGTGTCGTTAGCGTGCACTTGTGTGTGTATGGGTGTGCGGGCCCGGACCCGTGTGTCTGCGTGTGCGAGCGCATGTCTGTGTGCATGATGCGTGTGTATGCTTAAGAGTACGAGTGTGTGTGTGTGTGTGTGTGTGTGTGTGTGTGTGTGTGTGTGTGTGTGTGTGTGTGTGTGTGTGTGTGTGCATGTGCGTGCACGTCTGTATGTGTGTGTGTGTGTGCATGTGTGTGTGTGTGTGTGTGTGTGTGTGTGTGTGTGTGTGTGTGTGCGTGCGCGCACGCGCGCATGTGTATAGTGTGTGTGCATGTGTGTGCGCAGAAGTGCATGTGTGCGTGATTTGTGGGCTTGTGTGAACATACGCACGTACCTGCATATGTATGTGTACTTCCAGACACAATAACAATTCTCAAAACGATTCAACCGCGCCCATCTAGGAATACTCGACTCCTTAAGCAAGGCCCTGGCGCATTCATAACTGGTGTGCAGCCTATCTATGGGGTACTAAACCAGATCTGCTATGTTACCAGCACCACCATGCACAGGGTTTACATACAGCTAAATCAGTAAATACATGAGTGAGTGAGTGAGTGAATGAATGAATGAATGAATGAATGAATGAATGAATGAATGAATGAATGAATGAAGGGTTGGCAGCAGGGTCCCATGAACAAGACTATGCAGTGAGTGAATGAATGAATGAATGAAGGGGTTGGTAACAGGGTCCCATGAACAAGACTATGCAGTGAGTGAATGAATGAATGAGGGGTTGGCAACAGGGTCCCATGAACAAGACTATGCAGTGAGTGAATGAATGAATGAATGAAGGGTTGGCAACAGGGTCCCATGAACAAGACTATGCAGTGAGTGAATGAATGAATGAATGAGGGGTTGGCAACAGGGTCCCATGAACAAGACTGCAGTGAACAAGTGAATGAATGAATGAATGAAGGTTGGCAACAGGGTCCCATGAACAAGACTATGCAGTGAGTGACTAAGGCATTCACCCAGCATGATGTTCAGGACTACAATGCCTTCAGCTGTTATGGGTCTCCGCCACTATCATACTTGTGTGTGTGTGTGTGTGTGTGTGTGTGTGTGTGTGTGTGTGTGTGTGTGTGTGTGTGTGTGTGTGTGTGTGTGTGTGTGTGTGTGTGTGTGTGTGGGCGTGCGTGCGTGCGTGCGTGCGTGCGTGCGCGCGTGCGTGCGTGCGCGCGCGTGCGTGTGTGTGTGTGTGTGTGAATGTATGTGTGTTTGTGTGTATGTGTGTGAGCGTGCGTGCGAGCGTGCGTGATGGTGCTGGTACTGGTGCTGTGGTTGTGTTGGGTTGAGTTGGGTTGAGTTGGGTTGGGCTGGGTTGGGTTGGGTTGGGTTGGGTTTCATTTCTTTAAAAAAAAAAAAAAAAAAGTGCATTCATTCCCCAGTTTCAAGAGGATAAAATTGCAACGCTAACTCGGTTTTCAAAGCATTTATGACATGAAGAAGACCTTGCCTTTAAACTGCAACGAAACATCTACCTCTACCTTTCCATCGGTACGCTTGAAATTTCCCTCTCCACTCTCCCCGTCTTCTCCAACCCTGTGCCAAAGACAACACCAAACATTTCACTCGGTCCACTTCTGTAAGAACTACTGTAACATCATTCCCACACTTGTCAGACAACCCTTGTGAGAAATGTCCAGACCACTCTCGGTATGCACATTTTTATCCTCTCTCTCTCTCTCTCTCTCTCTCTCTCTCTCTCTCTCTCTCTCTCTCTCTCTCTCTCTGTCTCCCCCCCCCCCCCCCCCGGCCCCCCCCCCCTCTCTCTGTTTTTCATAAGTCAATCTGTCGTCTATCACAGATGTATTAATATAAATTACCTTACTTCAGATAGATACCCATACGTTACTTCGGTCTGTATTGGACTCTAAACCAAAATTATGGATCAGTGTCGACGAGGTTTGGAATAGTGGATGTGAAAGTGAAAGTTCACTGATAATACGCCAGAGCATGACACAGACATTTATTTCAGATCATCATCACGATCATCAATGAAACTTGTTCTTACCCTTACTTCCTTCAAACCATCGTTTTTTACTTTTGATTGAATGCTCCACCTCAGACTGAAGAACGAAGACTTCGACCTCAAACCCTGGGAATTAAAGTCTGCCGGGAATGGTTTGGCTGCCTGAGTGAACGATACTTTATCCGATCTGAGATGAAATTTTGATTCAACGGTGATAGAAACAAATGGATACAGAATGATAAAACATACTGAAATAATGGATCACACACCCCTGACCGTTAGTTTAGGTCGTGGTCAAAAGGTACAGTAAAAGCGAGTGAGGACGAGTTGTATTTAATCGCTTTTCTGTCGTTGTTTGGTTGACTGTGATACAAATTTAACATACAGACCCAAAAGGCCACTTCAGTGATGGATGGCCTTTCACAAACAGGCCTAAATGACAGTTTGATTGACCGGTGAGTTATGAGATCTAAGCATAAAAGACCGTTTAGCTGACAGATGGACTTTGACAAAAAGACCTAAAAGATCCTTTGACTGACTGCTGGACTTTGGCTTACAGTCCTTCACCAACACCAAACAATCTGGATCTTAATAGACGTGTAGGGTAAAAAAACAAACCTGTAAATACAATGAGCACATACACATAACTAGAGGGCGAATGCTCTCAAACAATAAAAGTACCAAAGATTATTATCCAATGTGAATAAATGATCACCTGTTCAGCAAAACGTCCGCTAAGGAAAGATAATAACATTTCATACCAAGTCCTCCGCTAAATGGTAGTACATGTCAAGACTTGTGACAGACTGGGGGAAAAAACGAGAAGCAAATAAGATGAATCAAAGAAATGAAATTCAGACAGGTTCAGATCAGGCATGCTATCAGTAAACTTTTCACGAACAAGAACAGGTACAATACCAACATGTACAATATTGGTGTTTTTTTTTTTTCAAAAAATCAAAACGAAACAAAAACTGCACACACCTACAGAGCGATCGTTTGAGAGATGTGAAACCAGTGTAAGAATGACGCTTAATCGGTATATTGTAGTGGTGAACACATGAAAGACTGAAGAACAGTTTTACCAAATGACCCTGTGTGCTAAATATTTTATTCATAAATGTAGAAGTAATAGAATTCAACCAAACGCTCAACGTTTTTTTGAACAAAAAAAAAATTTAAATCGAAAAACAAAATGTTTAGAGCATGTTGTCCATATCAAACAATATCTAAAAGTAAGATATGGAGCTAATGTGTGTAAATGTCGACTTTGTCTAACGCTTTCCCACAGATAGCTGTACATAATCTCGGCTGAAGTACATAATCTCGGCTGGGCTATAAGCAACATTACCTTACCTTAACTGTACATAATCATGTGAATTTGCTCTCATTGTTCTTCCAGTCTCCATGTGTCGATAGAGTGCGTTGTATCTTCAAGCTAAAGATTAAAATCCCATTGCCAAATGGTCGCAGGCGCACTGAAACTCTTTGGGGTTTACCATGCTCGGGTCACAGCCTTATGGAAGGCATAGCCCATCTCCTCTCCTTCCTCCGCCTTCAATCTTACATCACCTGAAGCAGGTATCCTTTTACTACTGGGTGAACAGAGAGGATTTCCGAATCGTAAAAATCCCACCCCTCAAGTGTTTTTTTTTTTTAAACTCATGATCGTCAGCTCCGCAGGCAAACGCTCTAATTATGCCCCCCTACGCTCCCCCCCCCCCCCCACACCACTCCACGCCATACCCCCCCCCCCCCCCCCCCCCCCCTCCCCCCCCCTTTTTTTTGCCTTTAACATTTAGTTACTGAATTTACCATGCTATTATCAGCCATGAATATAGAAAGAACAGGTATGAAACCATGCAAAACACACGCACACCAACATCCCACCCACCCACACTGGGTCCCTGAAAAAAAAAGTGGTTTTACGAAAAAAAGGGGAAAAAAAGACCCCACTTATAATTCAGTTTGGTGACAATTCGTAAACAACCCACTTTGCCAGTTATGCAAGTGCGCGCGCACACGCACACACACACACACACACACACACACACACACACACACACACACACACACACACACACACACACACACACACACATATTACTACCACCACTACCACCACTACCACCACCACACCACCATTACAACAACCACCACCACGAAGTACTTTTACATTGCTTCCGAACAAGTCAGTGCGTTCCCTTTACAACCGAGACTGCAACTCTGCAAATCTAACATGAATTCTGCAATCATCACTGACTATACTTTTTAAATAATGCTCCTGTGCGAGTATCCTTCCACGATCTGTACGACAAGCGACAATCGAACAGATTGTGAAAACTGAGCCAGCTTGAACAAAATACACATGAGACTTGCTGCGCTACCAAACAGACACCATGCGCTGGGGGGAACCAGAAATGTAGACAACAACTAGAACATATCGTGCTTGTCCCTGGGCTACCCTCTAACACGTGGCAATCGCAGGTGTGTGTGACAGCCCTGACAGCATGCTATTGTATTCATCCGCCGTGAAGCGCTCAGCGGATGGTCCCTTTTCTGCTCTTCAGCTGCGTGGCGTTTTTTTAGCGAGTGTCGTCATTATTTTCTCTACCTCTGTCCGTCTGTCTGTCTGTCTGTCTGTCTCTGTCTCTCTCTCTCTCTCTCTCTCTCTCTCTCTCTCTCTTTGTCTGTCTGTCTGTCTGTCTGTCTGTCTGTCTGTCTGTCTGTCTCTCTCTCTCTCTCTCTCCTCTCCTCTCTTCCTCTCTCTCTCTCTCTCTCTCTCTCTCTCTCTCTATCTTATTTATGTATTATTTTGTTGCCGCTGTTGTACTCATCATGCTATGTATTGAATGTAATCACCTTTCTAGAAGGGCTATGGTCTATCCTGAATAATTTTCATTTCATTACCCATTCTCTGTGTCTCTCTCTCTCTCGCTCGCTCGCTCGCTGTGTGTGTGTGTGTGTGTGTGTGTGTGCTTGTGTGTGTGTGTGTGTGTGTGTGTGTGTGTGTGTGTGTGTGTGTGTGTCTGTCTGCATGTGTGTGCGCGCGGGGGTGTGCATCTCTCTCTCTCTCTCTCTCTCTCTCTCTCTCTCTCTCTCTCTCTCTCTCTCTCTCTCTCTCTCTCTCTCTCTCTCTCTCTCTCACTCAATACTGACGTGTGTTCATTAAAGAACTGCAGTTTCGTTTTGCATCGTGACACCAATTTTAGAAAGCATTTTTTTTTTCATGTAACTATAGGTATGACATGCAACCAGCTAAGAGACTCAGCTGGAAACGAAAATAAAACAAACAAAATGTTAGCAACCAGGGATCACCTTATTTCACATATCACACTTAAGCAGTATAGTGATTAAGCTGTATGTCACAGGCCGCAATTACTTAATGCCTAGTAAATCCAAATCAAATTGAAAATTCAAGAATAATGGCATATAACAGGCAATCTACATGCAAAGAATGTTCCAGTAGATTCCAGAACTATGACGTAGTATTCCCCGAGAAAGAAATGTATAGAACATTCCAGGACTAATGTTCAGAACCTCCCGGAAACTTCTTGAACTTTTCTGGGATGTTCCGCGGCTGCCCACTCGCTGCAGGCTGGTCTGCTTCCGTGCCTTGTGGCCACACGCCACGATTGAACACTATTTCATTACGGTCCATGTAAGCGTTTTGAGGGCCTACCATAAACTTAAGCTTTTATAATTAATCAAAAGAACAACTCCCCACCAACTAGTTCCCTTGTTTTCGGAGATTTCAACGATGAAATCACAACAATCTTCGCATACATGACCTTCCCCTTAGTTGACACACACATTTCAGGCCTTTGCACTCACCCATGACCCTATCTTTGCGCCAGCTTCAAGAGCCCACAATAGTCCCAGTCCTTTGACTGGAGCCGCCTGGCTTGTACCGTGATGGCCATATGAAAGAAAATGAGGAGAATCAACTTTCAGACACAATAAAAATTCTCTCAAAAAAAAAAAAAAAAAATCTAATTGTGCCAGTCTGTAAAATACTCGACTCCTTAAGCAAAGCCACGAAGCATTAATTTTTGGTGTGCAACCACATCGCACGTCAACTGGTAAAGGGAGATCACCCGGAACTCATCTTACAAACATCTCGACCAAAACGGAGACACATCCATCTGAACCAGTCATGATGCCGTTTGTAAAAGTGTGATGTTTGGCTATAATTCGGTAAAACTGTTTAGAAGTAATACACATCTAAACTAGCAACCGTTTCGTGTAATCCATAGCTAAATGAGCAACATGTTTACGAGTTATAGGCTAACTCAGCTAATTCAACAAACTGTTTACGTGTAATACTCAGCTAAATTAGGAAACTGTTTACGAGTGTAAAACTCAGCTAAATTAGGAAACTGCTTAGCAGTGATATTCAGCAAACCTACTAAATTGCTTACGTGTGATACTCAGGCATTCCCATAATTACCTGGCAATTAGGTTATGGGACTTTCAATTTTTCCCCTAACCAATCGGTTTTATCTCGGCTCGTGTTATTTCACACGCACGCACGCACGCACGCACGCACGCACCCACGCACGCACGCAGAAAGTCATTGGCCTACATACTCAACCTACATATCACACACATTCACACAAAAATCGTCACACACACACACACACACACACACACACACACACACACACACACACACACACACACACACACACATGCACACCCACACATGCGCGCGCGCATGCACGCACGCACGCTCACACGGACTCATAATTATACACACACATCCACGCATGCTCTCTCTCTCTCTCTCTCTCTCTCTCTCGAATTCTCTCTCTCGAATCACTCTCTCTCTCACCTCTAACTCACAAATCTTCGCCCGTGACAGTTTATCATTCACATCTGTGCCAATGAAACTCTCTTAGTATCTCAGTCTCTGTGTGTACAGTTCTCTGTGTGTCTGTGTGTCTGTGTGTGTGTGTGTGTGTCTGTGTGTCTGTCTGTCTGTCTCTCTCTCTCTCTCTCTCTCTCTGAATGTCAATCATCCCTCCCTCACCTCTAACACATACACCTTACCCTGCGACAGTTCATTATTCACACCTGTGTTAATGAGTCTCTCTCTCTCTCTCTCTCTCTCTCTCTCTCTCTCTCTCTCTCTCTCTCTCTCTCTCTCCTCTCAACGCAAGACATTGGTTTTTGGTGCTGCCCAGCACTCAGAAATAGTCGTAGAAGTTTTTAAACACCTATACATTATCGACAACCTACGTCTTTCAAACCTCGGTTCCCTAACATCCTCGCGTAGGCCTCACGATGTACGAAATTTCTATCTGTGCCTGCGTTAGGCATTTAAGTGGAGAGAACCAGACACATCACAGGAATATGTACTTGATTTGCTTTGAGGTTTTTTTTTTTCTGTGGGTGGTTAGTGGTCAGAAAAGATATTTTTCCCCTTTTTTTCATAAGGGCCATTGCTTATGATGAATGGATTTT
>JADBJO010003443.1:95000-100000 GCA_016801955.1 Conus betulinus | reverse complement strand
TAGGAGATGTAGGGGGCGGGGAGGTCGAGGGGAGGGAGTGGACGCGGAAGATGGGGTGAACGGTCAGAAAGAGTGGACGTGCGGAGAAAGAGTCAGGAGGAATGTCTGTGTGGGTTGAATGAGTGAATGTGCCTGTTTATGCGAGTGTGGGCGTATTCATTCCGCACAACCTGAGATTAATCCGACAATACACTGATTTAATGACATTCTGCAACAGCGAGACAGACAGACAGACAGACAGATAAAGACAGAAAGACAGACAGGCAGAGACAGAGAGAGCAGAGAGGGAGGGAGTGCAAACGCCTGCGCGCATGAGCACGTGTATGCATGGTTGTGTGTGCGCGTGTGTGTGTGTGTGTGTGTGTGTGTGTGTGTGTGTGTGTGTGTGTGTGTGTGTGAGAGAGAGAGAGAGAGAGAGAGAGAGAGAGAGAGAGAGAGAGAGAGAGTGTGTGAATGAGCGAACGAGTGTGTGTATGTGTGTGTGTGTGTGTGTGTGTGTGTGTGTGTGTGTGTGTGTGTGTGTGTTGTGTGTGTGTGTGTGTGTGTGTGTTTAGATACGGGAGGGGATGGGAGAAAGAGCTGGAGGTAAGACTGTAAATTGTAACTTATGCTTAGAAAAGGTATACTTGATATCACACACACACACACACACACACACACACACACACACACACACACACACAGACACAGGTACGCGTGCGCATAGACACACACACACACACTCTCTCTCTCTCTCTCTCTCTCTCTCTCTCTCTCTCTCTGCCCTCCCCCCTCGCTCTCTCCCCCGCCCATACACACGCGCGCTCTCTCTCACCCCACCCCCCCCCCGCCCACAACATAACACGCGCTCTCTCTCTCTCTCTCTCTCTCTCTTCTCTCTCTCTCCTCTCTCTCTCTCTCTCTCTCTCCCTCCCCCGCCCACACACATACACACGCTCTCTCTCTTCTCTCTCTCTCTCTCTCTCTCTCTCTCTCTCTCTGTCACTTCCTCCCTCCCCCGCCCACACATACACAACAACGCTCTCTCTCTCTCTCTCTCTCTCTCGCTCTCTCTCCTCTCTCTCTCTCTCTCTCTCTCTCTCTCTCCCTCTCCCCCCCCCCGCCCACCATCCCTCCCCCCTCTACACTCATACTCTCCTCTCTCTCTCTCTCTCTCTCTCTCTCTCTAATCTCTCTCTCTCTGTCTCTCCCTCCCTCCCCACCCACACATACACACATACACACGCTCTCTCTCTCTCTCTCTCTCTCTCTCTCTCTCTCTCTCTCTCTCTCTCTCTCTCTCTCTCTCTCCCCCCGCCCACACACATACACACGCTCTCTCTCTCTCTCTCTCTCTCTCTCTCTCTCTCTCTCTTCCCTCCCTCCCCCGCCCAACATACAAACGCTCTCTCTCTCTCTCTCTCTCTCTCTCTCTCTCTCCACCAACTTCCTCCCTCCCTCCCTCACTCATTCACTCACTCCCGTCCCCCATCGTCCCCCATCCTCGTCTCTAAAACGCCAACTTGTATCTTACCTCTAAACGTTAGTGTACTACTGCCAAAAGGGAATGGTGAGAATAAAGATCATTACGGAAACATCACAATCAGTTCTGATACTGTGCAACAATGTGTCCTGTTTCCCGGTCATCTCGGATTCATAGCATTATAGTCTGTTCGAAGAGAATATCTGTGGTTCTATCAGTTAAAAAAAAATAACAACATATTAAAACACCTCTATTTAACTAGTTTGTTACAAGAATACAGCTTGTTAAAACTTGATGACTTGCTGGTTAATCTTCATGACTTGCATGTTAATTTGAACGTGAAAACGATTTTTGAGACTCGTCCTCTTACAGCTTATCCTAAATACACACAGTGTAGGCTTACGGTTCTGTTTGGTGTTGGTCATTCTAGTCACAAGTCATTTCATATTGAGATATACAAACCCAGAAGGTGTATTTGCAGAATAGGCCTACGCTTACGAAACAAAAATTACCATTCTTCATAACTCAGTCATCTGATTATTAATTTCATGCTCTGATCAAATGATCATTCTTCATAACTCTGTCATCTGATTATTAATTTTATGCTTTGATTAAATATTACGACAACCGAGACAAATCGTAAGACGTCCAGATCTCCGTTCTGTTTACAGTACGATGCGATCCCACGTGTCCACAAGCCAGGTGTTAACACTCGCACATCTGATCACAGACCAAAAGCCTACCGGTTTTGTTCTGAAGACTGGTCACGGTCCTCCCTTTCGTTTCCTCTGAAGTGAACAAGCAGCACACAAATCACAAACATCAAGCACCTGTGAGCTATACTCCTCCTCTGCCAAAACGGAAAAAGCCAGCACCGAACGAGAAATTCAGCAGACGGCAAAATGATGGCCAACGTCACAGGGCCAGAAAATCATCACAAATAATCAGTGCCTGGATGACTCATTGTTCCAGTCTTGCACTCACAGAGGCGTGGACACAAGCCGTCAGCACTCCATTCTGTGAGCGGAGAGAGAGAGCGGTGCCATTCGATTTCTCCCCCCCCACCGTGGCTGACTCAGCCACCAGCCTGGTGCAGACGAGCGGAGGAGCTCTCTCCCTCGATGAAGGCAGGATTCGACCTATCCTGACGTCAGCTGAGCGCGCACCACACAGAAGAAAGGAAAAGCTCGTGCATGTAGGCCTCCCTTCTGTCTCTGTCTCTCTCTCTCTCTCTCTCTCTCTCTCTCTCCTCACCTGCAGCCGTTGTGGCGACCAGCTGTGGTTGAAATCAATGCAGTCACTCGTTCCACCCGTTCTGTTTCGTGGCCGGGTGCCTGTTGTTTTGCCATTATTCAGTTGTTGTACACGTGCTGGCTTTGAGTCAGAAAGCTGGTGTTATTAGAACTGTCAGTTGAAAGACAACTTGATTTTCTTCTTTTTTTTCCTTCGCTGGCTCGCATGTGAATGCAAAATGACTGCGCGACCACCCAGTTTCAATTGTGTGTGTGTGTGTGTGTGTGAAACGTCACAAACCATCGGCTTTTTTCCCCCAGATTAACAGAAGAATAAATATTTTCCCCAGTTACCACTGACGTAAATGTCACCGAACGGTGATGACCCACAAATCTCTGTGTGTGTGTGCATGTGTGTGTGTGTGTGTGTGTGTGTGTGTGTGTGTGTGTGTGTGTGTGTGTGATAGGTGGGGCACGTGAAGGAAAGGCGTGGATCTGATCTTCACGGTCTGCCTGCAAAGCAAGTCCCGTGAACTGCTGTCAAAATCTCTAGCATGAAAATCGTTATGCTTCCAATTGCTTGTACACCACCACTTCACGTTCCCTCCATAACTCACTCCCCCACCCCCACCCCCTTCCCTCACCCCATCCCAGGTTTCATTTTCACTTTTCACGCTCTTGAAAGGAAAAAGAAGCGAGATGAAGGAAAGCCCAACGCCGAAGCAGCTGTCCTTTTGACGCACCGGATGGAAATCGTTAGTGCGAACATGGTGCCGCCGTTGACTGATTCAAAATCAATGACCCGGCAATCGAAAAAGGGCTTGTGCTGTAACGTCTGTCAATCAATAAACAGGCAATCGAACAGGGGCATGTGCTGTAACGTCTGTCAATCAAAGATCAGGCGGGCATGTGCTGTAACGCCTGTCAATGAATGATCAGGCGGGCATGTGCTGTAACCTGTCAATCAATGATCAGGCGTCAATCAATGGTCAGGCAATCGAACAGGGGCATGTGCTGTAACATCTGTCAATCAATGGTCAGGCAATCGAACAGGGGCATGTGCTGTAACGTCTGTCAATCAATGATCAGGCAATCGAACAGGGGGCATCTGCTGTAACGCTTATCAATCAATGATCAGGCAATCGAACACAGGGGGTATGCAGTATGACATCACTCTGACTCCCTGTTTACATCCAACTCTTGTCCCGAAGCGGCCCTCGCACTGCAACACAAAGCCAATGTTACGTCGTCATGAGGCAACCCACCGGAAGAGATACTGCACTGCTGCTGAATTGCCTTGGAGGTATTCAGTGGTGCTTGTTCTGATGCAGCGTAAGCAGGACACCACCTACTAAGCCCCCTTCTGACGACCATAACTGCTGAAACTCAGAGCCAGTGTCAGTGAGTGTTCCTTCCGGAGGGCGCCACCACGTCCATCCAACGACAGTTTCCATGAACACGTCAATATGGGCGACCTCACAGACGTACAGAGGGAATCGAAACCGAGGTTACAATGAGAACAAGGCATGAAAGACCACATGATGTCAGGCATTTCTTTTTTTAAATTGATGATAGACGAGGATGAGGGTGATGAAGATGATCTGAGAAGTTCCATTCTGGTCTGAAACTGCATGACAAGGCTGTATTCTACTCTTGCGTTCATGTTACACTTCGCCCGAGAAAGACCAATACCTGCAGTGTTTGTCAGAAAGTGTGAGCAACTCTTTTAGAGACCCATCCATTCAGTGGATGACTGTGTGGCTTCAGTCTTCCCAACTGGGCCCATGGCAAAGTCAAACTCTTGGTAGGTGCTGGTCGGGGCTAAAAAAGAAAAAATCCCACAAGGAAATGGCTCTGGTGGGAATCGAACCCCAAACCAGCAAGGTGATCAAGAAAGTTGTTGTGATGAAGTTATTGGCAGGCAATAGAGGGTGCCAGCTTGAATATCCTGACCTTTTTTTTTTTTTTTTGTCTTCGAACCTCCACTTTTTCCCCCACATTTCCCACAATCCTTTCCTTTTCTTTTCTTTAATTTTTTTTCTTCCTCTTTTTTTAAGTGGGTCCACCTATTTTTCCCAGTTCTTCTTTTTCTTCTTCCTTTTTTTTCTTTTTTTTTTTTCAACTCTCATTCACCACATAAATATGTGTGTTCTATTACCGATGGACATTCTCATGTGAAATTTAATATTTTTGTGTTTGATATAGAGCGTCTGGATTTAATAATGTGCTAATGTTTGGCGTAAAGATCGTGACCTAAGTACACACAGAATCTGTCCGCCCCCACATGGAATGCACCACCACATTGT
>JADBJO010003443.1:85000-87500 GCA_016801955.1 Conus betulinus | reverse complement strand
TCTGTCTGTCTCTCTCTCTCGTCTCTCTCTCTCTCTCTCTCTCTCTCTCTCTCTCTCTCTCTCTCCTTGTGTGAATGCATATTACTAAACATCTGAAAATCAGTATGATTTTAATTTGGAACCGGTTTGTTCAATTTTTTTGTCCATGAATAAAAGAACTCACAACCAACCAGCTGTGATCTGATATGTTCGTTGTGTTGGAAGTCAAAAGAAACTGAACATGTGCTTACCTAAAATGCGATAGGGATCCGTTTATTTGATAAGCGTCTAAATACAACTTTTTATTTGATAAGATTGTACATACGACTTTGTTTACACTTTCGTTGTTAGTGTCACCCACAAATCAAACTAGCATAAAACGGCTTGTTGTTTTCTTGTGTAAGATGTTTGAAATGCGAAGTTAGGGACTTGTTCATTTCAAGTATCATTAGCATGAATGTGTACCTTTTGTTTCCCGTTTACCTCCCAGCGGCCAAACACATATGGAATACTCTCTCTCTCTCTCTCTCTCTCTCTCTCTCCTCTCTCTCTCTCATCTCTCTCTCTCTCTCTCCCTCCTCTCTCCCTCCCTTTGTTGGTCTCCTGTTGTGGTGTGTGGTGGTGGTGTCGGTGGTGGTGGTGGTGGTGGTGTGGTGGTGTGTATATATCTGGTGTGTGTCCCGTATTGTATATATATATATATGTGTGTGTGGGGTGGTGTGGTGTGTGTGTGTGGTGGTGTATGCGTGTGTGTGTGCATGCGGTGTGTGTGTGTGTGCATGTGTGTGTGTGTGTGTGTGCGCGCGCGCGCTCGCGCGCGTATGTGTGTGTGCGTAAGCGCGTGTAAAGGCAAGATTATAACTAGGAAGGAATGACAGTGGGAAGTGGGGAGGGGTGAGAATGAGTGGAGGTTATTGATTCCTGTGCTTTACCACCCCCCCCCCCCCCCCCCCTCCTCTGAAAGTGCCGGTGACTGGGGTATATGTTAAGGAAGCGACTCGGACGACTATTTTTACAGCCCAGCCGACCCTGAGGGTCACAGAAGACTGCAGAAAGCTGAGCACGCAGGTTGATAAAACTATGAACTGTTAAAGTAAACCTTTCTTAGGCTCTGGGGAGAGAGAGAGAGAGAGAGAGAGAGAGAGAGAGAGAGAGGAGAGAGAGAGAGAGAGAGAGAGAGAGAGAGAGAGAGAGACAGACAGACAGACAGACAGACAGATAGAGACAGACAGACAGACTGACGGACAGACAGACGGACAGACAGACAAGGACAACACAGACAGACAGACAGACAGAGAGACGGAGACTGACAGACAGACAGATTGACAGACGGAGACTACCAGACAGACAGACAGGCAGACAGACACAGACATACATACATACAGACAGACAGACAGAGAGGCAGACAAACAGACAGACAGACAGACAGACGGACGGACGGACACTCAGTCAGTAAAACAGACAGTCAGACAGAGACAGAGATGGGGTTTTGGGGAGAACGCAGAAGCACTGAAAGGCAGAAGAAAAAAAAAATAGTAGACAGAAACATTTATTTCACTGACCAGTCCGAAGGAACAGCAAATTTCCCAGCTGACCCAGGGACACAGGGGCCAGTACTCCGGAGAACGCCCCCAGATGTCTCCTGCGTCCTCCGCTGGTGCCCCGCCCCTCGTTGACCACCGTGACGTAAGAGCGCGAGCTGCCGCCGCACAGGGCGGACAGACACCACCCGAGGACAACCCGCCGGAGGGGTACCTGCACATCGTCGTCGTCCTCCTCCGTGTCCTGTGGGTCGGGGCTCCTCGTCCAGAGGAACGGTGGTCAAGTTGACCACAGAGTTGGTCAGTCTGGTGCCGCCTCTCGCTGATTGGGATGAGGTGTGTCTGACTATGACGTGGTCTTCTCTGGATCTGTTACCACGTGGTTTGAGAGAAGAGACGCCGGAAGTGACGTCTATTTCTGCCATGATGGGGGGAGGGGGGGGGGGTAACACGCGAATGAAGTAGTTTGATTTCACGGACTTCCCAGATGTTGGAGTATGGCTGCCTTAATAGCGGGATAAAAAACGGTCAGACACACAAAACTCCGCTGCCTGTCTATACAGGGAGTGTCCACAGGAGTATCAGCCTATGTACACAGACAGAAAGAAAGATAGAGATTTCACAGACATAGTTGCAAACAAAAGCAGAAAACAAAAACAACCAACCCAAACAAAAAGTATAATCAGCAGAAACCTCAATCACAATTTAGTAGTTCATGTAAGCGTAGTAGTGCAGTTTCCGATGAAAAAAAAAAAAAAAACGCTTCAATATATCCATATTTTCTATACTGACGGGAAAAGAGGGGAAAGCGAAACTGGTTTGAAGCCGAATGGGAAGATTTCTGTACTGTTCGAACTGGTCAAAGAGGGAGAAAGGTAAAACAAAAATATGGTAGTTGATGCAAACGTGGCGTCCAATTTCCGATGAAAGAAACAGCTTCAACGAAACATGTCCGTATTTTCTACACTGACGGGGAAGCG
>JADBJO010003443.1:42500-82500 GCA_016801955.1 Conus betulinus | reverse complement strand
TTGAGGTCATTTCTTCAGGAACGGACCTCAGAAGTAAACCGCTACTGATCGGCTGCTATAAATTCACCTAAATCAGACATTAAGAAAATAGCTTAAACAATCCTCCCTTCTCCCCTCTTCCTCCCTTCTCCCACTATTACCATAAGTATCTGAATTAGTAGTAGTAGTTCCTTTCTCCCAGTAGTAGTAGTAGTAGTAGTAGTAGTAGTAGTAGTAGTAGTAGTAGTAGTAGTAGTAGTAGTAGTAGTAGTAGTAGTAGCAGCAGAAGTATCATCGTTGTTATCATCATCGCTATTATTGGCATCGTTATATTTTTTCATTCCCATTACTTATTATTATTACTAGTATTGCTGCTATTGTTATTGTTATCATCATCGTTGTTGTTATTATTATCATTGGCATTGTTGTTGTTGTTGTTATGTTATCATTAATGTTATCATTATTATTATTATCGTTATTATTGTCATTACTATTGTTATTGTTATTATCATCATCATCATCATCATCATCATCATCATCATCATCATCATCGTCGCTATTACTGTTTCCACTACAACCATGCTGTTCCAGTATTCCCTGGCCTTTCTGCTTTATCACCTTCTGTCCGTGTAGCAGAGACCTGTGAAAGCAACAGAATCGCTGCAGCTGAGCAGCGCAGGATGATCAGGAAGACCAGTGTCAGCAGATCTCCAGCTGCTGCCACCATCCCCTGTCCATACTGTGATAGGTCTTTCCGGGCGCAGATCGGCCTGACCAGCCATCTACGCACTCACCCCCGATCCCAGGATGACCAGATGGTCTTCGTCGTCTCGACGGACAACAAACGCGACAACCTTTCTCCTTAATCCTCTTCTGTCCGTGTAGCCACTATAAACACTACATCCACTATCATCATATTATTATGTAGAGCGGTAGTAACCCTCTCTTCATTATCATTTTTCAGCTGTTTTTTTTTCATCACCATCATCATTTTCATTATTATCATCATCATATTATTGTTATTGTTATTGCTACTACTACTACTACTACTACTACTACTACTACTACTACTACTATCATTATTATTATGATCATTATTATTCTTACTTTGATTCACGTTGTCTCCTTCCCAGAAGCCTCGTTTTCATTCCACATCCATTTTGCTCAATTTGAGGAGATAAGTGATTGTCCGTTCTTTGTTTTCATTGTCTTGGATGTTGCTTGTTTTGCCTAAAGAAGACCAAAGAGGTGGAAACGTGTCGTGTTTTGTCTTGTCATTTGTTGGTCTGTGTCATTCGGAGGATTAGTCATTTTTCGTTTCAGTTCGTTTCACTTTTCGCCTGCAGTCATCTCACTTTGAAACTACAACAATAATTTGGAAAAAAAAGCACAATAATTTGCATGCCTTTTGGACCCAAGCGTCTACTCCCACCAGCCCACGTGGTGTAGTGGTTAACGTCGCGGACTGCCGAATGCGCGGTCGTGGATTCGATTCCCATCAAATCCATTTACTTTTGAGATTTTTCGGTCTCAACGTGAGACGTGAGTTCATCTAGCAGGACTGAAAGCACCTAATCGTTTCATCGACTTGATGGATGTGTCTCTGAGGGTATCACTGCGGCATCTCTATCTCTCTCGGGGCCAAGCTGGCGCGGGGATATGTTATGAAAGTAAGCGTAGAATACAGGCCTGGCATGCAGTCTCGGACCAGAATAATAATAATAATAACGATGATGACAATAATAATACTATAGTAATAATGAGAATGATGATGATGATGATGATGATGATGACAATAATAATAATAATAATAATAATAACGATAACAACAACAACAACAACATACCACCATCTTCGCTATCCTCACCCTCACTTATCCGCAAACACACACACACACACACACACACACACACACACACACACACACACACACACACACACACACACACACACACACGTTTCAAATTCTGTGGCTTTTCATGCCCTGCTCTCGTGGTGACCTCAGTTTTGATTTCATCTCCACGCCAGTGCCCTCGGTGAGTTAATGTCGGATTCGTTGGAATCGGCAAGCTCGTGGGAACTGTAGCTGGACGGATACGGTGGCGCCCTCTTGAGGGAGAGGCTGTCGCACGCTGGCTCCGCGACTAGATAGTTATGATCGTCGGTTGGAAGCGGGTGGTGTGTCTACATATGCTGGATCGGAAAAGGCATCATGAACAACGAAAAGTGATTCGGCAGCTGTGCAGCGTCTCCCCTGGTGGGTTGCTTCATGACGACTTGACACTGACTGCTCCTTGTGGATTGCCGGTGCCGGTGCCAGGGCTGGGGCTGTGGACGGTCAGCCAGGAATGAGCGACGTGGGGGAAAATGCCACTGAGGTGGTACTGAAGATGAGAAAGCAAAGCAACACACACACACACACACACACACACACACACACACACACACACACACACACACACACACACACACACCACCACCACCACCACCATCACCACCACCATCACCACCACCATTAACTCCATCAACACCACACCCATCACCACTACCACCACCACCACCACAACAACAAAAAGACAATAACGACCACAAGAAACAAACAAACAACAACAAATTCAACAGCTACAACACAAAACAAAACGTTGTCTACTGGTAAGATTCAAGCACGCATTAAGATATCCCTCAATAGATTTCCTATTTCCTCTCTCTCTCTCTCTCTCTCTCTCTCTCTCTCTCTCTCTCTCTCTCTCTCTCTCTCTCTCTCTCTCTGTGTGCGCTCATGCGCGCGTGTATGCGTGTCAGCTAGACACACACGTACAGTTCAGTCGCTAGGCATTTTACCTGCTGTCTCCAGCAATCGCTCACCTCCGTGTCCTAAGCTGCTCTTCGTAATTAAAGAGATTACCGGTAACTAACTAGACCTCCAAGCTGGTAGGGACGAAGAACGACAATATTTATTGCCCCCTCCGAAGGCGGGGCGTGGGCTGCCACTGTGACAACGTAACATAGGAAACCTCCTCTTAACCCATGCAATGCATTCAATGATTTGGTATGGACATGTGAGATGCACAGAGACCATCTGTCTGTCTGTCTGTCTGTCTGTCTGTCTGTCTGTCTGTCTCTGTCTGTCTCTCTCTCTCTCTCTCTCTCTCTCTCTCTCTCTCTCTCTCTCTCTCTCTCTCTCTCTCTCTCTCTCTCTCTCTCCCGTATTGTGGGTACAGCGGGGCACAGGAAGGCTCACATCGCGTATAAATGGAATGCTCTGTGCGTTCCTGCACCCTATGTGAACACAACACAGGCTTCCAAGGGTGGTGCAGGACTCCCAGCTGGCTTGTTCGGCAGTTGATGACAGTATTTTCTCTGGGTCCTACCGGCACCCTCAAGTGTGTGTGTGTGTGTGTGTGTGTGTGTGTGTGTGTGTGTGTGTGTGTGTGTGTGTGTGTGTGTGTGTGTGTGTGTGTTTTCAGCAGGACACAGGCAAAGGGGACACAAGCGATCTAAGGACACCATCTTGTAATAAGTATCGCAATGTTCTTAGGGATGTGTGTTATGTGACCAACAGAGAACAGATTTGTTGACAAATAGTACTTTTTTTTAATTGACACATTTCCCTTTTTGTGTATTCTGAACTGATGAAGGTGGATGACATCTCTCTGTCTCACTTACACTGAATCCCTTGCTGTACATCCAATCCACGTAGAGCAACCCAAAAGACTGGGTAAGTATGAGTGTATCTATTCATGTGTATCATTCCGAGAGAAAGTACAGAACTCGGGGGGTATGAGTGCACACATTGACGTACATTTTGTTTTTAGTAGAGCAATCAAGAAATTATGTGAATGTAGGCTAAATGTAAGAATTGATGTATATTCGTTCTCGGGGAAAATCAGTCATGACACTAGGCGAGTATGAGTGTACACACTGATGAACGCTCGTTCTACATACACCCGTGAAGGAAGTGTGCGAGTATGTTTTCATTACTACATTGTTTTCCTTACAGTTAGGACAATCAAGAAGGTGGGTTTGATGATATAGACCGACACTGATTCCTGCCAGTTCCAGTAAACATCGGTATACATCGGTTCCAGCGTTAACAGTGATGTACATTCTTCGTGCTCTCTCTCTCTCTCTCTCTCTCTCTCTCTCTCTCTCTCTCTCTCTCTCTCTCTCTCTCTCTCTCTCTCACACACACACACACACACACACACACACACACACACACACACACACACACACACACACACACACGGCGCACGCGCGCACATACACACGCACACACGCACACATACACACACACACACACACACACACACACACACACACACACACACACACACACACACACACACGCACGCACGCACGCACACACACACACACACTTACTTTTCCTCTCCTGCATTCCACGTCATTGTCTACCCCCTCACAAGTTTCACGTGCAGAGAAGTACACTCCATCGTCATGCCTGGCCCGAGGCGGACACCAAATCCGACCTGAAGAGAGGGTGTTGACGAAGCAAGGGAGTGCGACCTGAAGAGAGGGTGTTGACGAAGCAAGGGAGTGCGACCTGAAGAGAGGGGGTTGACGAAGCAAGGGAAGGCGACCTGAAGAGAGGGTGTTGACGAAGCAAGGGAGTGCGACCTGAAGATAGGGTGTTGACGAAGCAAGGGAAGGCGACCTGAAGAGAGGGTGTTGACGAAGCCAGGGAAGGCGACCTGAAGATAGGGTGTTGACGAAGCAAGGGAAGGCGACCTGAAGAGAGGGTGTTGACGAAGCCAGGGAAGGCGACCTGAAGAGAGGTGTTGACGAAGCAAGGGAGTGCGACCTGAAGAGAGGGTGTTGACGAAGCAAGGGAAGGCGACCTGAAGAGAGGGTGTTGACGAAGTAAGAAGCCGACCTGAAGAGGCGACCTGACGAAGAGGGAAGGCGACCTGAAGATGACGTTGACCAGGAAAGGGAGTGCGACCTGAAGAGAGGGTGTTGACAAAGCAAGGGAGAGCGACCTGAAGATAGGGTGTTGACGAAGTAAGGGAGTGCGACCTGAAGATAGGGTGTTGACGAAGTAGGGAGTGCGACCTGAAGATAGGGTGTTGACGAAGTAAGGGAGTGCGACCTGAAGATAGGGTGTTGACGAAGCAAGGGAGAGCGACCTGAAGATAGGGTGTTGACGAAGTAAGGGAGTGCGACCTGAAGAGATAGGGTGTTGACGAAGTAAGGGAGTGCGACCTGAAGATAGATAGTGTTGTTGACGAAGCAAGGGAGAGCGACCTGAAGATAGGGTGTTGACGAAGTAAGGGAGTGCGACCTGAAGATAGGGTGTTGACGAAGCAAGGGAGCGACCTGAAGATAGGGTGTTGACGAAGTAAGGGAGAGCGACCTGAAGATAGGGTGTTGACGAAGTAAGGGAGTGAAGAGGGTAGGAGATGGAAGGCATGGGAGACAGGCTTCCTCATACCAGTCTGGAATCAATCTTCTGTACCAGCCTGATATGGCCCTTTGCGGTCGGCTGGGCTATAAGCAACATTACTTTACCTCCCCTCAGCCCCCCACCCCCTTCCAAGACCCCTCTGTCCTATCCATCCTCTTTTCCACCATGCTTACCATCATCAATCCCCCCCCCCCCCCCCCCCCGATCCCCCTCCCCCCCAGCTCATCTCTCCGCCCTCACCCCTTCTCTCCATATCTAGCTCTCGAGCATCGCTGGTGTCATCATCGTCTATCTCTTCTTCAGTTCTCGATAACGAGCCATTATCCTTCGTCTGCCATTTTCTAGCCCCCCACCCACCCACCCCCCACCTCCACCCCCATCTCCATCACCCCGTACTGCACCTCCGGATAGCCATTGCCTCCATCATCCCACTCTGCCTCCAATCGCACCTCTGGCGTCAACTGATGCAGCCAATCATCCAGCTCCTCTGTGCCTAGGCCGTCCTTTCAGCAGGCCGATTAGCGAGCGGCCCGGAGAGCTCTTCGTCGTCATTTGGACAGACGTCTTTTGTTCATAGTTTAGTTTTCGGGGCTCTTCTTCCCTAGGTGCAACAGTACGGTTCCCGTGACAAAGTTTATTTTTCGTGTGTAAAAGATCACAGAATTTGTCCAGGTTTGTCTTTATCATCAAAACTCAAGGTTGTGGTGTTAATAATTAAGTCAGGCTCTGAAGAGGTCCAGACAATTGCCTTCCCTCTGTGGGCCCTTTGAGATCTAGCTGAAGGACAGGTCTGCTCACTCTCTGATGCTGTCCCCCCCCCCCCCACACGTCTTCCTCTCCTGTCTGCCTCTTCTCCGGTCTTTCTAGCTCTGTGGCTTTACCAGGGCAGATGATGCTGAACCAATGCCCGTACCACTCCACCTTTCTTCTTTTGACGATGGTCACCAGGTTGTCATTAGGTCCAGTGGCCCGTTTGACTTTGATATCGTTAGTTTCAAAGCGAGGTGACCGAAGGCGGAAACTGAAGCAAATTTTATGAAGAAAGGTTATCAGTTCTGCAAGACAATCCAGAAAAACAGATTACAGGATTAGACATGATGCATTTCGACCTCTTGGGTCTTCTTCAGGCAAAACAAACAACATTTAGGACGATGAAAACGAAGAACGAACAACCTCGTATCTTCTCATATTCGGCGAAAAAATCATGATTTCGTATTCCTTAGTCGTGAGGAAGTCTTTGAACGAGACCCCCTCGATCGCAGTTGAATAGATTACATGAAAAGCCAGAGTTAGGGCATCTGTGGAGAATGATTTCCAGTCCAACTGAAGACACGGCTGTCGCTAAATGTTTTTGATTCCGGCTTCTTCGAAGACCACTCACAGTCCCAGACCAATCATTTTCCGAGATAAGGAAATGTTCCGAGGGTGGGCAAACAGCAGACATCGGTTTCTCATCCCCAAAGAGTAGAGGGACTCAGTGAAAGCCTTTCTAAATCATAAATGAAGAAAGGAAATATCTCTTAAACATGTATGAGAGTGTTAGCGCTAGACAGATGAGAGTGAGAGAAGAAGAAAAAAAAAGAGGGAGCGAGGGAGAGAGGGAGGGAGAGAAAACTCAGAACTATGACTGAAAGAGAGAGAGAGAGAGAGAGAGAGAGAGAAGAGAGAGAGAGAGAGGTATAGAGAGACAGGCAGACAGAGACAGAGACGGAGAGAAAGAGAAAGAGAGACAGACAGAAGAAGAGGCAGAGACAGAGAGGGGGGCGGGAGTGAGGAACAAAAACTTTCCATCACAGGCCAGCGCTCCAATTGAAGCAGGAGGATTTCAACAGTGCTGTATGACACTAAGCAATAACATGACCAAAAAAAAAATAATATAATATATATATATATATATATATATATATATATATATATATATATAAAAAGAAAGAAAAGAAAAGGAGAAATAACAAATACAGCAACCTGATGTCTTTTCTCTAAATCGGAATATCAGTTGTTCATATCAGCCGAGTTTTTCAAGTGATGTATTCAAATTGTCGGACACAGTATAGGTGAACAGGTTTCACAGAATACTTTTCGCTACGATTTGATTTAGGCGGCCTCAAAGTAAAGTCGTATGGAACATTTTGCACATGGATACAAACATTTTTGTCAATATATTCTTGATTGGGTCATCAACAGTACGCAGAAGAAAATATGCGATTTAATTGCTGCAAACCAGATAAGGTCCAGCGAGTGTTCAAAACCAGTGGGCGAAATCTGAAGGCTTTTGTTCTGTCCACCCCTCAAAACCAAAACAGGGCAGGGGAGACAACTGTCGTTATTCAGTGCTGAACAGAGTTCATTACGAGTTGATTACCGTTGTTACTGAGAATTTGCTTGCCATTTTCCGCCCGTGACGAAAGACATGTGTGTGTGTGTGTGTGTGTGTGTGTGTGTGTGTGTGTGTGTGTGTGTGTGTGTGTGTGTGTGTGTGTAGGTTGAGGGGGGGGGGGGGCTTGTGTTCGTGTGTCTGCGCGCGTGCGTTCGTGTGTTTGTGTGTGTGCGTGTGTGTGTTCCCACGCGATGATGATAGATGTGTGTGCACATGTATTCGTTTGCTTCTACGTCGTGTATACGTCGTGTACACACACACACACACACACACACACACACACACACACACACACACACACACACACACACGCGCACGCACGCACGCACGCACGCACGCACGCACGCACGCACGCACGCACGCACGCACACACACACACACACACACACACACACACACACACACTGCACTGCTGCTGCTCTTCAGGCGCTGCTCTCGTGATGATCTCTCCACAGGGGAGTTCATGTCAGGGTCGTTGATGTCCGCCAGTTCAGGGAACGGAGTGATTCGGCAGCAATGCTGCGTCTCCTCTGGTGGGTTGCTTCACGACATTGCCTGCTCCCTGTTGTGACAAGCCTGGGCGTGGCTAGGTATGGTCCGAGGGGGAGTTACGCCACCGACAGAGTACGAACACGGAGACAGTAAAGAGGAGGAAGCAGAAGAAAAGTAAGGTGGGAAAAGAAGAGAAAAAACACCAGGGCACCGAAAACTGAACCATGGAAAGCAGAGAAAGAAGGAGAAAACGACGATAGACGAAAAAAGAAAATCCAGGTGGAAAGAGGAAGCAGGAGGAGGGCGGAGAAGAAGAAGAAGAAGAAAAGTAAGGCGGGAAGAAGAAGAGAAAAAGGGAGAAGGCACGGAAATAGAAGAAGAACAAGAAAAAAAGTAGGATGGAAAGAAGGTGAAGGTCTAGGAGGAGGAGAAGAAGAAGAAGAGACAAAGAAGAGGGAACGGAAATAGAAGAACAAAAAGAAAAGTAGGGTGGAAAGAAGAAGGTCTGTTATAGGAGAAGAAGAGAAAAAAAGAAGAGGGCACAGAATTTAAAACATGGAAAGAAGAAAACAAAAGCAAGGTGGAAAGAAGGCGGAGGAGAAGACAAGCAAGATGGAGAGAAGAAGAAGAAAAAAAAAAAGTGTGTGTGTGTGGGGGGGGGGGGGGGGGGGGGGGGGACTGAGGAGGAAAGAAGATCTGTTTCTCTACTTTTCACCCGAGTATCCTTTTCTCCTTTTTTTCCATACATATATAATTATTCCGCCGGCGCCACTCTAGCTTTTCCCACCTTTCCCATTGACTCTCACTTTATCTGCACTTGTTCCATCAACAATCACAGCAAACTGTCGGACGTCGATGGCGTCAGACGGCTGACTTTGTTACTGTAGCCTACTCTCCGTTCAGCGAACAATAAGTGAACACTGCGTGGGCAAATAACCTTACTGAAAGCCTATGGGTCAGACCTGACAGGTGAGAGAGCTCTCCAGTCCCTGTTTCCTGAAATAATTCATACTATCGCCAACAGCGACACCCCTCCTCATACTCCCCCCCCCCACCACCACCTCCTCCTTCTCCCTTCTCCCTTATCTGCCATACTGTGTGACGACAAACACTGGCCATTGATGATGATTGAAGAGCGCTATCAGGGGAGAGTATTGACTCAGCTGACACGGCAAACAAAGGAGAGAAAGAAAGCGAAGCATTGACTGGCATTTAGGATGGAAGAGAGTATTGATGCCGGAACCTGAGATCGTTCTGTTCTCGTTTGACCGGCCGGCCACTCCAAAAGGTGATTCTGATTCTGAAAGTCTGGAGTCGAAAACTAATCGTCTGGAACACAAACTAGGGGACTGGCTCTCTGGAGAGGAGTGTCTTTAGGGGTGAGATGCTTGTTCAAGTGCAGAGGGCTGTAGTATCTGGACCATGTGATAACAGAGCGGGGGGGGGGGGGGGGGGGGGGGGGGGGGGGGGGAGACAAACAAGGGAGGTAAAACAAGTTTGACTCGCGCGTGATGAATACACTCCAATGGGAGATGAAGAGCGAAGGAGGATGGGTGGGACAAATTGGGGAAGACTCAGAGAAGCCGTGCAGTGTCTGTACGACAAACAGCATCAAGCTGCTTGTGAAACAGGCAACATTCCGAAAGCAGTGACCTGGAAGGTGACCAAAGAGAGCGGTTTGAAAAGTAGTAGGTATCTACCGGCTGACATATGTGCATGTCTTCGTTTTGACCAATCTCATTATTGCAGTGCCCCCTTCCTCCACACACACACCTCCTACACACACACACACACACACACACACACACACACACACACACACACACACATGTGCGTGCGCATATACATACGTATACACACGCGCGCGCATATACAGACGCACACACACACACACACACACACACACACACACACACACACACACACACACACACACACACACACACACACACACACACGCACACGCACACACATGCACACACACGCACGCCCTGCGCGAGCGCGCGCGCGCGCGTGCACACACACACACACACACACACACACACACACACACACACACACACACACACACACACACACGCACGCACACATTCATACAAAAGCAAAAACAAAAGCAACAACAACGACTACACACACACACACACACACACACACACACACACACACACACACACACACACACACACACACACATGCGCATGCTGGCACGTACGCACACACGCAGAGAAGAGAGAAAGGGTTGGGGGTGGAGGGTGGGGGCGTGGGGAGAATTCGAACCAAAACTTGTGGCGACCTGACTGTCGATACGCGCCAAAACACGCACGGTGCGGGAAAAGTATGCTTCGGCTGATACCAGTGATGCCAAACAGCAGCGGTCAGGAGATTGTAGCCCACCTTCTCCCTCTCCACGTTGTTCTCTTCTGTTACACAACGAACACCTAAAGAAGGTCCTTATTTCTTTCACTCTCTATTTGACTATGACTCGTTATTGTGGCAAACGTGATGCTTTTTGATGACATTCACCATCTTGAGCGTGCCCAACAAGTCGCCATCTTCAGACTAAGAACTGGACACTGTCAGTTGCTCTCCCACCTCTATCGCCTGAACATATCGAACACAGTTGAGTGCCCATGTGGTACTGGCCCGCAAAACCCAGCCCACGTACTTCAGTCCTGTCCCACTTTCGACAGCCTGCGGCGTGAGTTCTGGCCCGGTGCAGTGGAACTCCAAGAAAAGCTGTGGGGAACGGCGGACTCACTCCGACGGACCGCTGACTTTGCCCAAGCTACCGGACTTTCTATCTGACCAGCATGACCAGGGAACGCAGAAGAAGAACGCAGAAGAAGAAGAAGAAGAAGAAGAAGAAGAAGTTGAGTTCTTGTTGCTTTGATGCTTAGGTCCTCGGTGAAATGGTTAGAGAGCTTGTCTACGGAGTTGACGATCGTGAGTTCGGACCATATGTGTCGGATTTTTTTTTTCAGCTTGAAAAACCATGTGTGTCCACCTGACAGTGAATGGGTACCAGACTCAGTTAAAGGAAGGGTAAAGGTGGTGGAAGGAGGGAGGTAGGCTCCGTCTTCCGTTGTGCTGTGCTTTAGATATGGTGACCCTCTGACAATTCACTGTCCTTACGACTGAGTGGTTATGGGAATTTTACCCCCCCCCCCCCCCCACCCCCCCCCCCCCACAAACTTATTTCGGAGTTGCCGAGGATTGGCATCTGTTCTTTTGGCTCCAATGGAAAATCTACAATGTATTCCTATAGTACACAAGAACTTTTATTCCTATAGCGTTTGTAAAGATGTAGTATTTTTAAAATACGAAAAAAAAGTTTCATTTGCTGAATTACTGCGCTTCAGTTAAATGACTCATTAAAAATAATACAATCTTTGCTACATTTGGCAAAATATTTTCATTCGTGGTCTACCTTAGTTCTGTATTTCATAACGTATTTATTGATATCGGCACCTGTGCGTCGTAGAAAGAATCCATAAATCCAACACTTCCAACACTCACTACATTCTGTTGCAGAATAAACGTCGTTAGGGAAAAATCAAGAAACCGTTTGGCCATTATTTGAAATCCGCCGCCGACCGCTAACACTCACTACGTCCTGTTGAGGAATAAAGGTCATGGAAGAACGAACGCAAAATCCCGTGGCCCATTTGACAGGTACAGACCACAACACGCTCCCCATTCTGTTCAGAGGTATATGTCACGAAAGAAGAACGGCGAAACTTTGAGGCTCATTTAGAAAACCGCAGACCTGACTACCAACACTCACTACATACTGGCTTTCAACTGTATGCTCAACCTTTCTCTTTTTATTTTTTTTCAACGACTCGAACGCTAATTGCTCACACACGCGCGCGCACGCGCGCTTGCGCAAAACAACACACACACACACATATCACACACATGCACGCACACATGCACTCTCTCTCTCTCTCACACACACACACACACACACACACACACACACACACACACACAGGCCACGCATGCAGTCAAGTAAAAGAAGACGGGGGAAAGGTCGGGTGTGGAAACGAGCAACGTGACCAAAACGAGAAAACACACACACACACACACACACACACACACACACACACACACACACACCACACACACACACACACACACACAAATCCAAACGTATAGTTAGTTTACTGTTGTTAATGTTGTTAGTGTGTGTATGCACAAGCGCAAGCGCTCGCGCTCACGTGTGTGTGTGTGTGTGTGTGTGTGTGTGTGTGTGTGTGTGTGTGTGTGTGTGTGTGTGTGTGCGTGCCTGTGTGTGTGTGTGTGTGTGTGTGTGTGTGTGTGCGTGCGTGCGTGCGTGCGTGCGTGCGTGCGTGCGTGCGTGCGTGAGTGAGTGAGAGTGTAAAACACCAAAATGGTCAAACCAGGAAGACATTTTTTTCTGATCTGAAACTGGCGTGTTTTCGTAATCATACAAGTTTAGAATACCAGAGACACGTAGAAGAATTCGACCAAGTTAGCGGTACTTAGCCTTCCGTTAGGAGCGGCAACTCCTGTCTCATTTCCGCTTGAGAGGTGGGCTGACAGAAGTGGAGACTGCAGACTAATGACCCACACAACACCGCCTCCTGGTGGCTACATTCCTTCCCGGTAGGTGTCGCTGTGAAATTTGGCGCACGCGCACAGTCCCCCGGGCTCTGAGTAATGAGCACGTGAGCGCACGGGGCCGAGTAATGAGAATTTGATCACCCTGTGATTGGAGACTTCTTGACGGCACTGCGGTGTCTGGAACCGAAGAGATGCCATTGTTGTCTTATGCTCGGACGAACACTTGGCGGACCTTTCACATAAAACATTATTTCAATCGTGTATTATTGGATATTCACGTTATCTTTATGTTTCTGAACTGAAATAAATACTAAACAAGTGGGGTAGTTTTTGCTCCCATAAGGAAACCCTAACACAGAGTAACTTTTATTCAAGACTGGCACAGCCTTTCAAACTTGAATAAAGTCAGACAAATACAAAGACGAACAATCTAATAGTGGGGGGAAACAAGCGCAGGCCAACAACTAAATTGTCTTCATAGTAATGACTTGGCAAAACTTTGAACTCAAGGAGGGTGGAGGGGGGGGGGGGGGGGGGGGGGGGGCAGGAGGTTGAAGATAGACTTGAATAAAAGTTACTGTGTGTTAGGTTTCCTTATGGGAGCAAAAACTACCCCACTTGTTTACTGTTTATTGTTTACCGTTCCCTGCCTCATTTTATTTCCAATAAAACAAATACGTCTACATATAACATAAAACGAATAAATCCTTATTTAATCTTATACCTTTTCACATAAGATGTTCATGCATTATTTGATATTCGCGTAATCTTTATGTTTCTGAACTAAAATGTAAGTGTGCACACAAACAGCATAAAAACGAAATAGATCACAAATAATCTTTCTAAACTTCAGCTCTAGTATGGCTGCAGCGGTCGGCTGGATGAAAGAAAAAAAAATACACATGAATAGAATATCTCTCTGAACTAGTATTGTGTCTGATCACCAAAAGATCGATTGGAATCTCTGCTTCAGATCCTCAGACATAATTGTGATATTCTGAACAAATGGTTGGGGGGGGGGGGGGGGGGGGGGAAAAAAGGCCGCTAAACGTTTGGGTAAACTGTTTGTATCAAACTGCCCGGCTTGCATCAAGTAATATGCTGAGATGAAAGTGAAGAATACACATGATGTGATATGGTATTGGATCTGTGTCGTCTTCTGCAGACAGGGAGACAACTCTGACAGACCCTGACTGAAATTTTGGCTGTTGGGCATAATCGGGAACTCACTGAGAAGTATTAAGATCGTCTGCTGCAAGGCATCTGTCCTCTTTCATGAGCAGTGCAGTAGACCGTCTTTACACACTGGTGGTTATGCTCGAGGGAGAGAAGGAAAGGACAAATTTGCACTGTATGCAGAACGAAGGTTTTTCAAGAGAAATAACAGAATATATGAGATAAATGCTTTTTTGTGACCAACATTAATAATTCTCATAGCCAAAAACACACTTTGACACTCCTGACAGAGGAAGAAATAACTCTCTCTCTCTCTCTCTCTCTCTCTCTCTCTCTCTCTCTCTCTCTCTCTCTCTCTCTCTCTCTCTCTCTCTCCTCTCTCTCTCTCTCTGTCTCTGTGTGTGTCTGTGTGTGTGTGTGTGTGTGTGTGTGTGTGTTGTGCAGGTGTTCAAGCCTTCCCAAATAACACTCGCAGAAATCCAACTTTTTAACAGATAGCAGGATTGTGACACTTTGCGTTGTAAACTATCGCCTGTTAGAACACAATGTTTTTTGAATGTCACAATAACAAATTATAGCCAAAATTGAGAAACCTCTGAGTGGATGACATGAAGTTGAGCGAACATCACGGTCCCTTTTTGGAAGGCCAGCTTGATGTCAGATCATGAAATGATCAAAAATCTTTCTGCAAAAAGTGTTTATTGTCAAGTGTATGTGTTCGTATATGGATATGATCTGACTTGTTTTGTTGAACTTGGTTTGGTTTCAAGTCTGCACAAACACATTCCTGTATAAAGCAAACATCACAGCAAAAGAGGCATTTACATTTTTCTTCTTGAGATCAATTTTCTAAATGTACCTAGACCCCAGGGGAAAAAACTGAAACAAAAGACCATTAATATCGCCTGATACTGAACGAACAGATGCAACATAATGTTCGGTAAAATCCGTTCAAATCCTATTCTGTTTTCAATTATAATCTCTCGTTCTCATTCTTTTCATCAGGAGAGTGTTTTTCTTACTATTCTCATATAAGTTGTTTCCATGTATATTCAGGTCAGGTGTATATTAACTTGTGATTCAACTGAACAAAGGGATCCGACAGCTCAGATCAGTTTTCCACTCATCGTCTAAGAAACTACATGCACTGAGACTTGTAGTCCAGCATGAGGACACAAGTCACAACAAACTCATATTCCACACAGACAGATGGATAATGTGAGTACGTTGCTACTTCATTCATCGGGTTTGGTGTCGTAATCTATGTCTTCGTTTTAATTCAGCACTGACGAGGTTTCTTTTATGGTGTAATAATCGGTGCTGAGACGACCAGTCACAACACCACCAACATTCTTCACATTAGTATCTATGGACAGAAGCTAGGAACTGTGTAGAGAACTGCATACTCACCAGAGATTGATCAATAGCGATGGGGGGTCCGAAAGGGATATCTTTTCAGGGGCTGCATTAACATCACCACAGTGAAACCTACCTTGAAAGACACAAACATCTCAATGAAATGGGGCTCTTTCTTTTCCCTGTTTAATAGGGAACTGTATACTCACCAGAGATTAATCAACAACAGTAACAGGCCAAAGGGGTGTCTTTTCAGGGGCAGTGCCATCATCAGCACAGTTCGGATTGAAACCTAAATAGAAAGATATAAACATCTAAATGAAAACTGAGGGTCTGTCTAGCCTTGTTTCACGCATTCATGGAAGACATGGACCCTTAAGACGCATCTGGAAAGAATTGAAATCATAGAGCTGAGGACTACTGTAAAATACTGAAGATCAGGTGCACTTACCTTGCCACCAACAAACAAGTGTTCCCAAACCATAAAACATCCTCTCAGACTAAACGACAACCTCTTGACATCAGTGAAGAACAGAAAATCACGTTCGTTTGGTCAGGAATCAAGATAGAATACCTGTGCTAAAGTAAACCGTGTGAATTCTTTTGAAGGAGAGGGATACAGAGAGAAAGAAAGAAAAAACATGATGGACTCACGCCATTGCAGAATTGACTGCAACGCAATTGACAGATACCCAGACTTTGACAAACAATTGACAGAGCTGGAGAAATCTTGTCAACAATGTGGCATCCCATTGATTTTATATAGAATTAAGGGATAGAAGGAAAGGACAAGACTGCACAGTATGCAGACCAAAGGTTTTCAAGTGAAACGAAAGAATACATTAGCGTATAAGTACATTTTTGCAAACAACAGTATTAATTCTTTTAGCAAAAAACACAAATTGACGATTCTGACAGAGGAAAAAATAATTTTGTGTGCGTGTGGAAAATAACTTTGTGTGCGTGCGCGCATGCATGCACGCGCGCGCGTGTGTGTGTGTGTTGCAGATTTTCATAACCTTTCAAACAACACTGTCGAAAAAGTCCAGCATTTTCGACAAACTGCAGGATTGTGACACATTGGATTGTAACTATCACCTGTTACAACGCATTGCTTTTTGAATGTCACAATCCAAAAAATACTGCCAAAACGGTATAATTCCTGGAGCCTACGAATGGTCTGGACAGTATGTTAAAATTCATGGTGACCACTGATGTTCTGGACAGTGCGTTATAATTCTTAGTACCGTTTATGGTAAATGTTGTAAGGCACTTGACTTCCATGTCATTTCGGCCACAAAAGACGATCAGTAAATTTCAAATCCGTAGGACCCATTTTTGCAATTTCTCCATTTCTCCTTCACGGAAATGAGTAGCTTCAAGGACACGAAGGAGCCTAGCTAAAACTGAGCCGCCACGTATCAGTGTCTGCTCTCTCCAGAATCAGAAGTCTGAACGTTGATGTATCTCATGCCCGTGCAGAGTCACAGTCGCTGTTCATATCAGTAGACGAATGTTGCTGACTATTTTGGGGAGCCATAGTTTTGGAAATTTAACACTTTAACTTGTCTAATCTCCGCCTCCCACCACGCTCCAAGCTGGGGATGCCCGCAGGTGAGGGTACACCAAAGATACAGCGACAGGGCTGCAGGTAACTCCCCTCACAGCACGCAGCCCGTTTGACCTACAACGGTGTTGCCCGAGTCGTTGATCAAAGCCACGGCCTCCCAGTCGGAGCGAGGGCGGTGCAGCCTGTGACTTGATAAAGGTAGGCCGTTTCCCTGCCACCATCCAGAGCAAATTCGGACTGAAGACGTATCAGCTTTCCCTTAACATGGGGCTTCCCTGAAGATAATCTCTCCAAGACCACAGAGGTGGAGGGCGGGTAAAAAGAAGACCGGGATGGTAGCTGAAGGCACAAAAAGGCTGATTAGTCACAGCAGAGATGAAACGTTAAGGAGTGGAGTACTTAGCAGGGACACTTGGGGAGGAGAGGCAGAAGGTTTGTTGAAGGGAAACAAGAAAGTCTTCAAAACAGTTCCTTAGTTACTTTCAGGTTTTAACTTTCTCGATCATCCACGGGGTTATGATAGGATGGGAACAATCATATCAGGAAAATGGGAGGAAATAGGCCAATCGAACACCATTCTTGTGCTGCCAGAACACCAAAGGAAACGAAAAATACAGAAGATGGATCGAATGAGAAAGAATGATGAGTAAGGCAGGGAGACAATTAGGAAAATGGAAGGAATGGAGGGGGTGAAAAGTGACGGCAGGGAAGGAGGGGGATGGGTGGAGGGGAGGAAGTAGATAAGTCTGGAAGGGGAGGAACGGAACTGGCAGCCAAACGAGATTACACCAATGATTCGTGAAACGATTGTTTATACATCCTCCATCACGTCCAGCGCCACTTTGACGGGCTCAGGGTCCAAGGCTCATGTTACCTACTTTTTGCCATGCTCGAAGCCAGAAACCATGTCTGTTTGTCAACAAATTGCTGGGTCAACATTGTGCTAACCACTTAGCGCAGAAAATCACAGTGCAACAGTTTGAAGACTTCAGGCCCTGTGGTGTTTTGACGTGGGTAGGCTTCCATGTGTCTGTTTCCTGAATGCAGGGGGCTTTGTGAAGACCCGTAAAGTTTGCTGGATCTTCCTTTTTGTTTAAGACAGTCAGTGAGTGACTGCACATGATCATATTTAACTCAGGATCAGCTCTAATTCTGTGAATGACTTGCACATGGTCAGATGTGATCTGTGAATGACACATGGTCAGATCTGTAGCAGATTTCAAAGCAGTAGGGCAATCAGGAATGCACAGGTCACTGCCATGGTCTAACCCATTCTGAATCCTTTTTTTGATCTTCCTCACTCCCAAATTCCATCTTTTCATCAATTTTGTTCCAATCATTCCGGTAGTTTTAGCGTCATTTTTCTAACGGACTCTGAACCCTCTTTGGCCCAGATCCTCTCCTCTCCACGACTTTGAATCAAATCATAACAGATTCGTGCCTTGGTTTAACTGTAAATTTAGTGGAATCTTGCTGACAGGCAGATTGACAACCTAGCCAGCAGTCACCAGTAAACACCTAACGTCCTTAGTAGTGCTGATAACTTCCATGTTAGTGCGTTTTTCCAGTGTCTTTTAAAACTACCCTCAATCCACAGCTATGACACACAAGGCACAGAGGGAGAGAGAGAGAGAGAGAGAGAGAGAGAGAGAGAGAGAGAGAGATGGAGGGAAAGAGAGAGGGATAGGGGCAATAATAACCTCAAAAGATGTGATCTTTTGTTCGCCTTTCGATTTGTGTTTAGGTAAAACAAATTTAATCAGAAGAACACACACACACACACACACACACACACACACACACACACACACACACACACAGAGAGAGAGAGAGAGAGAGAGAGAGAGAGAGAGAGAGAGAGAGAGAGAGAGAGAGAACGAACGCTGATGTACCGTCGATTAGGGCTAAGATTTCTTGTTTTTTTCAGCCGCATCGCTCGAAAAACAAACATCTTAGTAATTTGAGACTGTGTTTTTCAAAGCTTGAAAAAAAAATCAAACCAAATCCATTGAGTGCCTGCACGTTCGTCGCCTGACTTTTGCTGCTCCCCTTCACCCCCCACCCCCACTCCCATCCACCACCCCCATCGGCAATGTGTTTTCCATACGACTGAAAACATGCATAAATGTGATTAAAATTGCCGTTAAAAATATTTTCCATCCATATGAATGTCTTGTGATCTCATTCATTTGCGCTGGAACAAGTTTTGAGTTCAGCATGATGTGCTACAGGATGATTTTCTTCAAAAGATTTGACAGATTTCACTTAAGATAAATGGACAGTTGTTTCACAGTTTGTTTATGTTCTGTTGCCATAAGCAATGCAAGTCTAAATTTATTTGGATCTGCATAAAATTTACTAGGTATATACTGAGTTCTTAAGTCACTCAAAACAGGACAACATAAGACAAAATGAACATCATCTTCTTTTTTCGTTTTTGCAAAGCGGACATTTTAAGTCAGCATTACTGTGTATTTTGTAACGTAGACGATGTTGCGCTATTTCAGAAATGCCAAATCGAAACCTCGTCAATACATATCTTAAATGTCTATCTAAATTCATCAGTAAATAGATTTTTACCTCAGGCACCTTGCAAAACGTTCTGTAAACACAAAACCTTTCACTATCACTAATATGAGAGTCCCACTCTTGCCATCGACATAAAATTAACCGTTCTCTGAAAACTTGCAGAAATCTGTCTATCCCCTCAACACCTTGGTTAAGCCATACATATCCAAAACCAAACATATATAGTTTACAACGAACATTTGTAACCCAATTTTTCTTTCCACGTATATCTAAATCATACAACATTTTGTAAGCTTTATGAGGTAGCCTAGATTCCTCCATTCTTGTCAATTTTAACCAAAACTTTACACATTTTACAGCTGAATTAATATATATAGGGTATCTGTTTGTCTCTCCATAAACAAAATCATTAGGAGTCCGCATCTCTACGCCTAAAAATCTCTTGAGAGCAAATAAGTGAACCTTTTCGCATTCAGATGCCGCATTGTCAAGTCCCATAACTCTGCGCCATACTGAACAATCGGCTGAATTTGTGAATCGAAAATCTTCAAAAGAACAGTCAACGAGTTATTTTGAAACTTATATAACTTTTGTGAAATGCACAGTAAAGCGTTTTTTTAGCTCTACTACTTAAATTACGACATGCCATAACAAAAAACTCAATCTTGTTGAAAAAACAAATTCCTAGGTATTTGTATACATTAACAACAGGCATCACAGCTCCTGCATACATCCATCTTTCTCTAGCCCCTAGATACCCACCTTTTCTGAACACAATAATATTACTTTTGTCCATATTTACTTTTAGCTGGAGAGCTGAAGCTGCTTTATACAGATTATTCAACTGTGTTTGAAGACCAATAACAGTTTCAGACAGCAACACAACATCATCGGCCAAAAGCAATATAAACAGTTCAAAATAGTCTGACGAAAAAATAGCCCCGTGTTTCCCTTCCCTAATAACTTCTAATGCTAATTCGTTTATAAACAAGGAAAAACAAAACGGGACTGCATACATCCCCCTGTTTCACTCCACGTGTGCAGTTAATATAATCTGTAAGCATGGAGCCACATCTAATTCTGGTTTTAACATTAGTATACATGCTATGAATACAACGAAACATTTTGCCTTTTATGCCATTTCTCAAGAGTATAGGCCACAATAGATGTCTGTTAATGGAATCAAAAGCTTTCTCAAAATCGATGAAGGCTACATACAATTTGCGGTTTAAACAAAATTGCTTCTGAACCAATGACAACAACGTAACACATATGATCAACAGTAGAATAGCCCCTTTTGAATCCTGCCTGATATTCACCTGTCAAATTATATTCTGTAACCCATTCTTGAAGTCTGCTATTTATAATTGTACTATAGATTTTACTGCTCGTATCACATAGATATATACCCCTATAATTACCTGGATTATCTGCGTCTCCCTTTTTTAAACAAAGGAATTACAATAGAGTTTGTCCAATTATATCTGGGAAAACACCTTTATCAAACAACACATTAAACAGTTTTACGAAAAAAAAATCAATGACTCGATCCCCACCATGTTTCAACATTTCTCCTATAATTCCATCTGGGCCTGCAGATTTACCGTTCTTTAACTTTCTAACAGCAAGAAACACTTCTTCTTTTGATATCGGACGGTTCATCATCGCGCTAAAGTCTTCTTCAACATTGCAAGTTCTTTCAAAGTCATCATTAGCTTCGTTGCTACACTCTCTAGTTACTTCCACTTCAAGTAAACCTTTAAAATGGTCAAACCAATCATCAACTGTTAAATTATTATTTACTTGTTTTTCTTTTACTGGACATTTTATGTACATTCTCCCAAAATTCTTTTTGATTATTTACTGAAGAAACAAGCCTTTTCAATTCCAAATCATTATACTGTTTTTCTTTTCTATCTATTAAATGTTTATGCTCTCGTCTTGCTATGCAATATGCATCACTGTCAGTTTTCGCTTTTGATTTTCTAAAAATGTTAAGCAGTTGTTTCGCTTTCTTCTTGCTGACTTACATTCTCCATCAAACCAATCACCACTTTTACGATATTTTGTCAAGTTGATTTTCTTTTCATACATTGGCCTTGTTTTTGATGCACTCATTAAAACACTCAAAGCACCATTGTAATCAGAATCAATCAAACTAATGGCCCCATCGAGTTCAGATAATGTTTCGTCAGAGAACATTTTCTGACAATATATAGTTCCTAAATCATTATCCCACACAAACTTTTCAATAAACAGATCATCGGTAATGGTATGCCCCCTTGTAACATGTCTTTTCAATTTAATTTTAAATGCAGTTCAACTGGCAAATGATCAGACTCTATTCTCTCCGACACTAACAATTTACACGACGAGACAACAATAACAAACAGTCTCTTAGACAGCAGCAGAAAGTAGTCATTGACACTGTTTCCTGACTCAGATATGTAAGTATAATTTCCATCTATATCCCCATTGCACACCCCGTTTAGAATACACAGACTAAAAGCTGTGCACATATTCAATAATTTTTTCCCATAATTATTGAGTACATTGTCAGCCGAATTCCTTATAATGCTAGCAACATCAGAATGATCATGAAGAAAGTTACAACTTACATCATTGAAGTCTATAATATCAGGAAAAAAAAAAGTTAGAAGTTCTACTGTTAAGATCGCCCGATAGAATCCAGAACACATCATCTAACTCCAACATGCAATCAAAAAGACATTGTTCAAGTTCATCAACACCATTGTCAACATCAAAATGATTATAATAAGGTGATCCTTCAGGTGGGATGTAAGTACATACATATATAATGTTCTCTTCAAGGTCAAACACACTCTTATCAATCAAAAACAGAAGAACGTTGGGGTGGTCTGTCTTAATTTCCTGAATATAAGATATAAACTCATTTTTAATTAGGCAGACAATTCCACCTGATCTTCTTCCTTGTTTTGTAAACTTAATAGCTGGTTTATAAAAAAAAAACAGTGTAACCCAGGAAAGTGAGGAGTTGGGGACATTCTACAAACGTCTCAACAAGACATATGAAGTCAAATTTTGACAAAAAAGACATAAATTCCTTGCTCCTTAGTTTGGGTAAAAAGTCCATTAATTCCAATGAAGAAATGAAGAACATGTCTCGAATTCAATGGATTCACCATAATCACACACGCTTTCATACATACTACTGCTATATGTTTGTAAACCCATTCATTCATATTTTTTTCGGTTTGAGTACAAAGAGTTACATCACAGCAACGAGCCCCAACTTTGCCATCATTTGATTCCTTTTGAGATGACCCCCCACCAAAACTGTCACTTACAGTGTCACAGTCATTCGGTTCATGACATTCTTCCTTTTGAGATGACCCCCCACCAGAGAACTGTCATTGACAGTGTCACAGCCATTCAGTTCACAATGTGATGAAGTGTGGCAGATACCTTCACATGCATTCTGTATGTTATGTACAAAATCATTTTCGTTCACTTCCGGATACAGCAGAATATTACTACAGCTAGAATTTTCATTAGTGAGAACATTCAACTTGTCATTACCACGATCATTCAAAATAATCCCTTCCTGGTTATTACATGTGTCCCCGTCCCTGACCCCCTACACACTCTGTCTGTTCAATGTCAACAAGTTCACTTCTCACTGCACACACATACCCTCTCCTGCTCCGAACCACCCGTCGCCCTGCACAACTATCACGTGCGTGCCCCAAAAATGTTACCTGTGTAACCGGTGTTGAACTGGGCTGGCCACCCCCCTATTCGCTGGTCCTAAGAGTTTCTCCCTCACCAAGGTAATACTTCCTACCATCGATCAGGAGATGGTCGTACACCAGGATGGCACGTTTCCCTTCTTCCTGGCCTTCTTCAAATGAGGTGACAGTCTTTTCCTTATCTCCCTTACACGCAGGGAGAAGTCTTCCCCCACAAACACATTAGTCCCCTTTAGTTTACTCCTGGCCTTAAGAATTTTCTCCTTGTCCTTGAAGAAGGTGCAGCATGCGATGATAGGTGCGTTCGGTTTGCTGCTCAGGCGGTGCACCCTGTCAAAGTGGACATCAGCAGCCAGTTCCAGCTGGTCCGTCATCATCTCTCGGACCGAAGCCTCACACTCCTCCTGCGTCTCGTTCTGCCTGCGGTGAAGACCGTGAAAGATCAAATTGTTCCGCCTGGAACGCCCTTCTAGATCGTCCGTCTTCCTTTCAGCATCCTGGATCCTCTTCTTTAGCTCATCATTTTCACAGCGCAGGTCATTCACTTCTTGTCTCAACGTGTGAACCTCCTCCTGTAATCCAACCAAACCATCACGGATACCTTTGATGTCATCTTTCATATTGTCAAATTTAGTGTTCATCGTCTGAAGCATTGCCATCAAGTCGAGGTTGGAGGGAACATCGGTCGATAGAGAGGACGAAGTCTCACGTGATGACGAACTTGCTGTCTTCTCAGTGCTGACTCTGCGGCTATCATGGGTCAGCGAGGTTTGACGACTGCTGTCCTTGCGTGGTGGTGGACCGGGGTTTAGTTCCACATCTCCACATTGCAGTAATAAACTGCCCCAAAACAGAAGCGTGAGGAGGCAGCCTGTCATAACACCGTCTATCCTCGTCCTAAGTTTCAATGTCTTCACGTACATGGCGGCACTTTTTCTAGCTCTCATCAGCATGAAGGAGAGAAATACTGGTATAAAACAGCCACACCGCACACGGAAATCCAACTGTGATGAAGGCATGGTATATTACCAAGGTAACAGCAAGACATATAGTTGAAAACACTGCCCAAACCTACTGTAATTAGCACTTTTAAACAGAGCCAATTACCATGCGTCCGCTGCGTCTGACTACCGCTCAACACCCCCCCCCAGAGAGAGAGAGAGAGAGAGAGAGAGAGAGAGAGAGAGAGAGAGAGAGAGAGAAGAGAGAGAGAGAGAGAGAGAGAGAGAGAGAGAGAGAGAGAGAGAGAGAGAGAGAGAGAGAACGCAGTATTAAGTTACTCACTAGATCAAAGAAGGAAGTAAATCAAACAGACAAACAAAACAAACAAACAAACAAAAACACAAAATGTGTGAAAATGTTTTGAAAATTTGACTTAAGCATAGGTGTGAACAGACGCAAAGACAACATGATGGTCACGACGTCAATGAAGTGACCTTTGAGATTTGATTACAGTTGTCAAGGAGACAAGGGAGACTAATGTAACGGAGACCGCTAAGGCCTTGAAACAAGATTATTCTTAAAACCATAATGTTCCTAAATGTCACAATGGGAGCAATCTGCTTTCGAAGGCAGCAGTTTCTAAAACAAAAACAAAACAAAAACAAAACAAAAAACAAAAAAAACAAAAAAAAAAAAAAACAAAAAAAAAAAAACAACAAAAAAACGAAAAACCGTGGACCAGTTTCGATGCAGTTAGAATGCAGTAGATGGATTTAAACAAAAGTAAAAGACTGGAATAACCATTATTGCGGTCCTTACTTCAGTACAGAGTCTTATGTGAAAATGGTTTTCTTTTTTTTCCCTTCCAGATACAGCTGGTCTATTCAATTGAAAAGTGGCGTAGAGATATGATTTACTGGCACTTAATAATAACATTCTAAAAATCATAAGTATTTGAATAGAACAAGCTAGAACTTATAGTATCTTTTGCGTATTCCAGCTCACAATATAACCATGACAATGACAAGCTACTTATTATTTGTGTGTGTGTGTGTGTCAATGACAATTCAAAATAAAATTAAACAAAACAGGACAAAAGCGTAGATAGATCATGAACAAAATGTTAGTTAAATTAAGGTAGTAGCGAGCTTATGAATTCACTATGTACATTACTAAACCTTTAGGGAATGTTTTACTCCAATGGTGTTATTTCTATTAGCCTTTGGAGCGATTTCGAAAAAGTTACGAGGTGTTCCAGTATAGAGTCTTTGTGATTCAAAATCAGTTTGTGGCCCCGTGGGCTGTTGTGAATAAGGTGCAAGTCTAGGAGGCGTTGGGACCATAGGCCTGCGTTCCAGATCTTACAAGAGACAAGTTTTTGTTTTTGTTCTGCTTCCCTCCACCAATGCTGAAGTGACGTTCTGTGCTTTGCTCTTTGATGTAGGGCGATAACTCAAGGTCCCATGCCACGCATGCTAAAAGTGACGTTCTGTGCTATGCTCTGTGATATAGGGCATAATTCAAGATTCCACATGATGTATGCTAAAAGTGAGGTTCTGTGCTGTGCTTTTTGATACAGGTCGATAATTCAAGGTCCCACGTGGTGCATGCTAAAAGTGACGTTTTGTGCTATGCTCTTTGGCATAGGGCAATAACCCGAGGTCCCACGCGATGCATGCAAAAAGTGACGTTCTGTGCCTTGCTCTTAGGCACGGGCGATAACCAGAGGTCCTGCGTAATGTATACACACAGCACATGTTTAAGAACCACTAAAATCAGCAAAAATGTCCCTTTATAAGAGAACATACAGACTATACATGGACTATACATGGTGTGTAAGAGACTGGTTGGAGGTAAAAAAAAAAAAAAAAAAAAAAAAAAAAAAAAAAAAACAAACCAACAACATAGTAGTGGATTTTTTTCCAGCATTTTTTTTTTTTTTTTTTCAGATGAAGAGGACAGTGTGACGCACCAAAAAATGAAGAGGTGGATTTTGGCCATAGGGGAAAAAAGAAGAAAAGAACAAAACAAAAAAAATCTCCGCCTTTCTACTCCATTGATCCGATAACTGATGCCACAAAAAAAAAAAGAGAGAAAGAGAAAAAAAAGTTTAAGAACCAATTCAACAAGGAAGAGGTTCCTGGACTAATCGGTGGAAGAATACTTTGATATGTCAAACATAATGACTTGGAAAAAAAAAAGGGGGGGGGGGGGGGGGAGGCAGGTAATGCTCTATCCACAGAAAGACTTGCCCTCGAACGTTGTGCATAGACAAACAAATAAGATTATTACAAAGTGAACTTTGGTCCGAATATGGTCATTTCGTCTGTTTATGACTGAATTTGAATGGCTCAGCCACGATCCGTATAGTGTCTCTCAAGTAAGGCATACCCATACACTCTCAGAGTGGCTACAATGAAGAATGAAACATGGAAGGGGTGAAATTATTGATATAGCTTGCTGTGTTGTCTGTGATTCTTTGTGCGGCGTTGTGATTGTGTGGTATAGCAATTATCTGTGGATTACTCTACATACCGGAACTGTCTCTATCGTGGACTGTTGTTTTTTTTTTCTAGTTGCAACGTTGTTTGGATGAGGTCATCATTTACCCATGGTTTTAAGTAACGTACAACAAATTGATAGACAGATCGTATACCAGATCAGTCTATCCACCATCTATCAGTCTATCCATTATCTATCTATCTATCTATCTATCTATCTATCTATCTGTCTGTCTGTCTGTCTGTCTGTCTGCCTCTGTGTGTGTGTGTGTGTGTGTGTGTGTGTGTGTGTGTGTGTGTGTGTGTGTGTGTGTGTTTTTGTCTAGGTATCTATCAATGTATCTGCCTCTATGTCTACTTATCCACCAATCAATCTTACCATGTATTTGTTTGTCTGTCTGTCTGTATATCTGTGTGTCTATCTTCTGTCAGTCTGTCTGTTTATCTCTCGGTCTGTATGCATGTCTCTATCTTTGTGTCTGTCCGTCTTTCTGTCCTTCAAGCACACGCGCAATGCCTCAAACTCAGAACGCAGGGATTTTACGCAAAGATTGGTTTCTGTTCATAATCAATGTCTTTCCTCACTTCTCTCCTACCCCCCCCCCCCCCCCCCCCCCCCCCCCCCCCCCCCCCTCCCCCAGGCCTCTTCCTTCATCCCACCTTCTCTTCCAACATTCTTCTGCTTCCTCACTACCCCCTTTCCCCCCTCACCCCCCGCTGTCCCTATCTTTCACCACCACCACGACCCCACAAGAGGACTACTGTTGCTAGTAACAAGTTCATGGATCCGGCGATAAGTCGGGCTTTCCGATTAAACCAGCATTGATTTGCAGGAAGGAGAGAAAAAAAAAAATAACGACCAAAAAACCCAGAAATGTCAATCTTATTAATTGCGGCAGCACACTGGCAGCCACAAGCGCCCCCCCCCCACCCCCCCCCCCCCCACCCCCCCACCTCGCATCCCACCTCTCTCCATTTCATTAGCCGCCAAGTTTGGCTGTCGCACGCGCGCCTCCAGGACACAAAGACAGTGAAGTCCAGGACAGGAAATCACTACGCCCACGGGCCTCAGTCTGAAGGGAAAAAAAAGTTCCTCACAGAAGACAAAAAAGTAGTACCAGGGGATAGGGATAAAGGAAGGGGGTAGGGGTCGAGCTCCCTGCGCACCTAAAGCTTAATGAGAGAGTTTCTTTTCTGACCAAGAAAGAAAGGAAGAAAGAAGACACGCGATGGTTGCGGAGTTGTTCTTTGCTTGTGGACTGATAAAAGGACAATCTGCGAGAGGCGGTTTTTCTCAGTGAATCAAGCTTGAACACTAGGTAATAGCGTTCGTGTTTTCTTTTTATGGTGCTCTGCTTTGGTTTGGTTTGTTTTGATTTTCGTTTTCCTTTCTTTTTGTGAGGCAGTTTTTGCACCAGAAAACACGAGAAAAAGGCTCTCGTCAGTTCCTCAGAAACTGAGCTCTCTCTCTCTCTCTCTCTCTCTCTCTCTCTCTCTCTCGCTCGCTCGAGAGAGAGAGAGAGAGAGAGAGAGAGAGAGAGAGAGAGAGAGAGAGAGAGAGAGAGAGAGAGAGAGAGGAGAGAGGGAGGGAGGGAGACGAGAAGAAGAAGAAGAAGTAGAAGGGAGGTCAGTAAAGAGAGTGAAAGTGGGAGTGGAACTAGATGAATTGAGAAGGGTTCGGAAGTAGTGGATGTATACAATTCAGCCGACCGCGCAAGTTATCTCTACGCGGAAATGACATTTACAAAGAAGATCCTTTCTTCCGCCATGTCGAACAGATTCCGGATCCGCCCGTGATCCGGATCCGTTGAACGGATCTGCACCGAGATCTGTAAACTTTGCCCTTGGACTATTTTCTATATCTTCACCAATTTTCGTTCAAATAGGTTTGGCACATTTTGATTAATCATGCTGACAGACGGACCGACGTACAAACTAACAGGCGCAGGTGAAAGCGTAACTATTTACCTGTAGGAAATAAATTCATGCACAGATTCAAAACTCAAGTTCCATACGAGTCCATTCTTGGATCTAAAATGACCGGTCTCAAATCAGATCTTCCCTTCCCCTTCGCCCCTCTTCGCTGTGCTCTCCCCCTCCCCATCCCACGTTCTTCCCTCATTTCCATCTCTCCCGTTTTCTCACCTCTCTCCCTCTCGCCCTTCGCCCTTTTCCTGTTAGTACGTCAGTGAAATCTGATGAAAGCAGTGGATACAAGAATCGTCCCTCCTTGTAATATCAAAAAAGAAATGACTTCTTCACTAGATTTGGGGGCCAGGCTAGAAGCTCGTGATTCCAACTATGACTGCCCACTTGTTTGGTCAGCTTCTGACTATGCAAACAAACGCTGTATGCTGCTTGATGTCAACTGACCAAAATCGAATGATCACTGTTTCACAAATATGGCCTGGAAAAGACATCTTCGACTGCACCAAAAAGCAGGTTCTTGGGCGTGCAAAACAAAAATGTCTCGTTTGTATCTTAAAGTAGCAAGAGGCATGTAGTCATGACGGACCCTATTTCCATACACAAGATTTTCAAAGCGACCAGGACTTGATCTCTGTCGCCATTACGAGACTTGCGGCCAGCAAGATACTGATCCTGGTCGACTGGGCTATAATCATAAACACTGTAGGTACTGATCCCCGTTTCTATAACAAGATGTGTAGCTGACAAGTCATCGTCCCTATTTCCATAACAAGGTTGGTGCAGCCAACAACGTCGTGATTCCAGTTTCATAACATTTGCAGACACACAGTTGTTTGTGCCTTTTTCCATAACAACATTATTAATCATCCAAGATTTAATTCCATATTTCTGTACCAAGACTAGTTGCCGACCATGGCTGGATCCCTATTTCCATGACAAGTTTTTAGATGTGTAGCCATGCATGTCTTGATCGCTGTTCCCACCAAACGATTACTGACTAGCTGGGACAAGACTGGGTCTCTATTTTCACAACAAAATTTGTAGCCAGCCGGGACTAAATCTTCATTTCCATAACAACATTTGTAGCCAACAAGCACTAGATCCTAATGCCAGTAAGAAGATTTGTAGCCAGCCAAATCTTGATTCCAGTTTCCATACCAGGACTTGTAGCCAAACAAGATTTATTTCCAAAACGAAGCTTTAGGCAATCCAAGACCAGACTCTGATTTCCCGAGGAGATTTGTAGCCAACCAAATCTTGATCCCTATTTCCCAAAACACAAGATTTATTGCGGCCCAAGATTGATTTTGATTTCCCTAATAAGATTTGCAGCCAACGAAAAATCTGAATTTCCTATTTCCAAAACAAGATTTATAGCTGACCAGGTCTTGGTGATTGTCTCCATGACAAGATCTGTGGGCAAACAAGACAAGATCCATATTCCTAAAACAACATTTTCACCCAAGCAACTCTTGTTTCGTGTTTCCCTTAACAAGATTTCAAAGCCGCCCTGGACTTTATCCTTATTTCCATAACAAGAATTGTAACCAATCAGCAGTGACAAATCCGTCAAGAACTTGGTTTCAAACAAAACAAATACAACAAATGCAGGAATACAGTTACATTATTTCAGGGAAAATTTGAGAAAGTAAAAATAATTGTCGTGTTGAAGTCAGTTTAGAGTTGAAGGCAAACCAGGTCGCGTGCGATGTATACGATAATTATGGGGGAAATATGTATTCGATCCGAAGAGACAGACAGACGACGACCGTTATTTTGTGACCAGTTTACAACCAAACCAGTAGAGAAAGTATAGCCAGTTCTTTCGTCAAGATAGATTTCGGATCGGCATGATAACTCAGCACGTGTGACGTGGTGTATATAGGAGAGGCGATTTACCCACCAGAATCACTCTACGCAGAAAGAAATACATAGTCAATAGGCGGCAGCAGATTACGCTTTGAGCACTTCCGTAGTGCAAACGGCGTACGCCGTAAACACCTGTCTCTACAGCGTACAACATGCACCACTACTCCGGGCCAAGTGGATCACACTATCTTCGAACTAGAAACACCACCCACTCACGCTGAAAACCACTATTACCAAAAAAAAAAAAAAAAAAAAAAAAAAACTGTGACGGGATAGGGGGGGAGGGAGGGGGGGGAGGACGGAGGGGGGAGGGGGGGGGGTTTGATGTGAACCAACTTCTGAAGGTGGAGAGAATTTTTTGAGTAGTGTCCCTTGAGTTTTTTACGCAAGAACCAAACGGATTCATAATAGACAAAAAAAAAAAAAAAAAAAAAAAAAAGGGGTGGGGGGAGGGGGGGGGGGAGGGGGGGTGGTGGGGTGGAGTAATTTGCATGCACAGACGTTACTGGGGCTAAAATCAAATTGTCCAAATTAGTGGGCAATGTCAAAAACAAAGCCTGTGGGTCTGTTCGTTTGGAAAAGCGAGGGGCGGTGTATTTTGCTTGGGTAGCTGATGAAGTGTGTTGCTGTCACCACACAAACACATTGTTTTCAACGTTTGCGAAAAAACACTTCAATAGTGTTCACAGGGTATGCTGTAAATACTACACTGGTGTTTTTGGCATGATAGCAGTATTCTGGCGTGTTTTATGCATAAAAGAGTAAAACTGACATCCAACTGTTCACCCCTACCCTCGCCTCTCTCTCTCTCTCACTCTCTCTGTCTCTGTTTGTCTGTCTCAAACACACACACACACACACACACACACACACACACACACACACACACACACACACACACAGAGTCACATAGAGTCACACGCACGCACAGGCACGCGCGTGCGCACACTCACTCACACACAACACACACACACACACACACACACACACACACACACACACACACACACACACACACACACACACACACACACACACACACACAATACATGTATACTTATTGTAACACAAAAAACAAGGGCCAGTAATGACGGGATACCAAAGACAGCCCACAGGAAGCCGCACGAACCTCCGTCAAGAGAAACAAACCAAAGAAAAACTTTCTTCTCTCGCCGCTCTCTTGTTTCCCTCCCCCTTGCCTCCTTTTCGGGGAGTCCTCCACCCCGATCAGCTCCGGGGCCTCAAGGTGTCCGCTAATTAGCTGTCCTGCTGATGTCCTCATCGATTTCTGGCCCGAGGTCCACTGCCAAATGAACAAGACTCCGTGACAGACATTCTGGGGCAGACTCTGGGAGTTGTCTCCAGTTAATCGGCCGGCACTCGCCCCTGGCTTTCTGTGGCATTTTATCACTAACACTGCCCTGTTGGTTTGTGTATTCATTTACACGTGAAGGTTGGAGGAAGGGGAGGGGAGGGGAGGGAGGGAGAGAGAAAGAGAGCGAGATACACAAACACACATATGGACAGACAGACAGACTGACAGACAGAGACAGTGACAAACAGAGCGCCACAGAGAGAGAGAGAGAGAGAGAGAGAGAGAGAGAGAGAGAGAGAGAGAGAGAGAGAGCAGAGAGAGAAAGAGAGAGAGAGAGAAAGAAAGAAAGAGAGAGAGAGAGAGCAGAGAGAGAGGAGAGAGAGAGAGAGAGAGAGAGAAAGAGAGGAGAGAGGAAAGAGAGAGAGAGAGAGAGAGAGAGAGAGAGAGAGAGAGAAGAGAGAGAGAGAGAGAGAAGAAGAGAGAGAGACAGAGAGAGCATAAGACATAAATGGTTTATTAGTTAGCAATTAGACTTTAGCATATGGTCAATCAATGATAAATGTATCGAAGACAATTAAGAAAAAAGTAACTAAGTACAAAAACAGGAAGATGGCTTTACAATCATACTTCAAAAGTACCTTGCGAACGTATTCTCAGAGAGAGAGACAGATTGAGAGAGAGAAGAGAAGAGAGAGAGAGAGAGAGAGAGAGAGAGAGAGAGAGAGAGAGAGCAGTAGCAATATCCACATTTACGTCTCCATTTGCTCTTCTGTTTGAAATACGGAACAGCAACTTTCTCAAACTTCCATGCCTCAGTGGGTAAGCTACTTTGAGAAACTTTCTTTCCCATGCACGTGGATAAACGTGGACATTGCTCTCAGCGTGCTGAAAACACAAAACGAAACAAAACGATTTTCTTTTGTTTGTGAATGTATTCATTTACTCTTTTTGTTTGCCTACTTTAGCTTGTATGTATAAGAGGAAATAAAAGAGGGGGGTCATCACTGTACACCAGACAGTAATATTTGGGTATTGCAGAACAGGGCCCAGTAAATGATAACTCGTTCGCCCAGGAAGCCAGAGAATGCCAGGTCTGTGGTTCGTATATAGCACTAACTGGATATTTTTTTTCTGGCCCCTTCCACCAGACATTCAGAGATGGACTAAGTTCTAGTCTTTCACATGGATACTGAGGCTTCGTGTGCAACGTGCACTTTAGCACTTGTATAAGAATGTAAGGCAAATAAACGTGGTCATCCTTGGGTAAAACCGACGACAAATTCACTTGGAATGTCAGGAAAAGCATACCCACACCGAAACAAAAAGTGAAACCACACTATGGTGACACCCTCTATCGAATGAAATTTCATACAGAAAAATTTGTCACAACAATAAAGTAGAATAAAGAGGTACTGGATTTACTATTGATTCGGATGTGTGGATGGATCACTGTTGTGCATTTGAGCGTAAGTCCCGGAAGGGTCATTTTTTTCTAATTCTTTTGTTGCTGCAGTTTGTCTCTCTTTTTCTTCTTCTTTTTTTTTTTTTTGTTTAAGAGTTTTGAGTCAATCAGAAGCAACAAAGAGGGACCCGTGTCACATGGTTGGAGCACAAACTGCAATTGGGATCAGACTTTTTCGGCTTGAAAACCCTTTCTGTCTACCCAACAGTAAATGGGTAGCTGATTCCATACAGGGAAACTGAAATGCGGTGGAAGGAGGAAGGGATAGGCTCTACCTTCCATCATGCCATGCCCCAGACACAATGAACCTCTAACACGAAGCTGCATCCACGTCCATTTGGCTGTGGGACTTGAACCTTAACCCTACAGAACAAGAATGACCTGCAGAGCTCTGTGCAATTTGAAGGCTGAAACTGTGCAAAGGACTCTTAACATTCAGAGTTTGCGTAGGAAACAATTGTAACAGAGTACCCTCAGGAAGATTCAAACAGGGGGGAATGTTATTAGACAATCATATATAGCATAGCATGCTTCAGTTCAAAACCACGTACTGCTGTAAAATGTGCACAATGTGTTCACACTTCTTTACAGTTCTTTTTGTCACACTGAAAAAAATACCCCTAACAAATTCTGAGAGGAATATATTGCATCTATCAAATCAAGTCTAATGCAATGCCATTAAGTAGTTTATTGCTGGAACAACACTGCAACTTGCAAACAAAAGGGTGAAATAACGCCTTCAGTCACAAAAAAATAGACTATCTGACACGGGTGAAAGAAAAAATGGCTTACTCGACGGAGGCACAACATAGTGCTGCAGAAACGATACGTGCAGCCGACAGTAACAGCAGAAGAAAAAAATAATACCAGCCGGTTGAACACTTGTCTGGCGATAACACCGACGAAAAAGCGAGATGACATAGTTAGCATGCATGAGGCGCTAGTAAAAATTCCCAGTGATGAAAGAAATATAGATGTGGGAGGAAAGTGGATGCTGAGTTCTTTGTAAATAAAACGCGAGATAAGGCTTCGCTATCGAGATATTTTCATCCGCGTGTTAAACTCCAGCTTCACCCATCCCTTTGTGACAAGATGCTGCGAATTTTCTGATTTCGTAAAGTCTGCCTGCGCCTGGTATCATAAAAGTCCCCATCCTACCTTGAATCCCACTCCACGCTCTCTTTAACTTGAATATCTCCTTACACACACACACACACACACACACACACACACACACACACAAAACACACTCTGCCACATCCCCACTCAGACTTTCCCTTCCCATTTGAATTAATTGAGTTATGCTTGTTCGTTTTTTCATCCCCTAGATCCTTCTCTACCCTAGATCCTTCTCTACTTGATCACCTCTCTCTCTCTCTTTCTCTCTCTCTCTCTCTCTCTCTCTCTATGTCTGTCTGTCTGTCTGTCTTGCTCTTGCTCTGGTTCTGTCTCTGTATCTCTCTCTGTCTATCAGTCTGTCTGTCTCCCTCTTTTTCCCTCCATACCGCCCCCCTCCCCCCCCCCCTCCAACCTTCGTGTGTAAATGAATACGCAAACCGACAGGGCAGTGTTAGTAATAAAATGCCACAGAAAGCCAGGGGCGAGTGCCGGCCGATTAACTGGAGACAACTCCCAGAGTCTGCCCCAGAATGTCTGTCACCGGAGTCTTGTTCATTTAGCAGTGGACCCCGGGGCCAGAAATCGATGAGGACATCAGCAGGACAGCTAATTAGCGGACACCTTGAGGCCCCGGAGCTGGTCGGGGTGGAGGACTCCCCCGGAAAGGAGGCAACGGGAGGGAAACAAGAGCGGCGAGAAGAAAGTTTTTCTTTGGTTTGTTTCTCTTGACCGGAGGTTCGTGCGGCTTCCTGTGGGTTGTCTTTGGTATCCCATCATTATTGGCCTTTGGTTTTTGTGTTTGTTTCAATAAGTACAAATGTATTGAGGGGTTTGTGTGCCTGTGCATGTGCGTGTGTGTGCATGCATGTGTGTGGCGTGAGTGTGTGTGTGTGTGTGTGTGTGTGTGTGTGTGTGTGTGTGTGTGTGTGTGTGTGTGTGTGTGTGCGTTTGAGACTCTGTGTGTGTGTGTGTGTGTGTGTGTGTGTGTGTGTGTGTGAGAGAGAGAGAGAGAGAGAGAGAGAGAGAGAGAGAGAGAGAGAGAGAGAGATTGTTACTTGTAGCCCAGCTGACCCTAAGGGGGCATATCAAGGCTGTCACCGTGTTGAAGTGAACTCGCAAGTAAATGAAACAAAACAAAACAACTTCATTCACACAACCCTTTAAGATACATCCACTGGCAGAAATTTCGTTAAAAACATCTTTCTTCCGTAAAATCATGAAATAAGATTAAAAGTGCTGACTGCTTTCAAAGATTCAAAGGTCACATCAGGTGGGACATCTCTGAGCAAGGTTTTTGTGGAGTGTGCTGTAAAGTGTGTGTGTGTGTGTGTGTGTGTGTGTGTGTGTGTGTGTGTGTGACAGACAGACAGACAGACAGAGAGAGAGAGACAGAGAGAGAGAGAGAGAGAGAGAGAGAGAGAGAGAGAGAGAGAGAGAGAGAGAGAAGAGCAGCAACATCCACATTTACCTCCCCGTTTGCTCTTCTGCTTGACGTACGGAACAGCAACTTTCTAGAACTTTCATGCCCCCATGGGTATGTCAGTTTGAGAAAGTTGCGTTCCCGTGTTTAGCACAGAAGTGTACACACGGGTAAACGTGGAAATCGCGCGCTGTAGCGTGCTGAAAAAACAAAACAAAAAACGATTTTCTTTTGTTTACTTATGTATTCATTTACTCTTTTTGCTTGTCTACTTTTGCATATATGTATTAGAGGAAATAGAAAGGGCCCCAAAGGATAACTCGCTTGTCAAAGAAGCCAAAGACTGCTAGGACCGTAGTTTGTGTCTAGCACCGGCTGGACTTTTTAATGGCCATTTCCACCAGACCTTCAGAGGTGGACTGAGTTCTAGTCTTTCACATGAAATAATAAGCTGAGACTTCGGGTGCAACGTGCACTTTAGCACACATAAAAGAATCAAAGCAAACGACGACAAATACACTTGGAATATCAAGAAAAGCATACCCGCATCGGAAAAAAGAGTGAAACCGCACCATGGTGACACCCTCTATCGAATGAAATTTCATACGGAAAAATTTGTCGCAACCATGAAATGAAATAATGAGGTACTGGCTTTATTATTGATTCAGATGTGTGGATCCCGGATGGATGACTGTTGTTCATTTGAGCGTAAGTCCCGGGCGGGTTTTTTTTTTCTTTCTTTTTTTTTCTAATTCTTTTGTTGCTGCAGTTTTTCTCTTTTTTCTCTCTTTTGTCGTTTAAGTGTTTTGAGTCAATCAGAAGCAACAAAGAGCGACCCGTGTCGCATGGCTGGAGCACAAACTGCAATTGGAATCAGACTTTTTCGGCTTGAAAACCCTTCTGTCTGCCCAATTATAAATGGGTAGCTGATTCCGTAAAGGGAAACTGAAATGCGGCAGAAGGAGGAAGGGATAGGCTCCACCTTCCATCATGCTATGCCCAAGACACAGTAAACATCTAACACAAAGCTGCATCCACGTCCATTTGGCTGTGGGACTTGGACCTTAACCCTACAGAACAAGAATGACCTGCAGGGGTCTGTGTAATATTTGAAGGCTGAAACTGTGCAAAGGACTCTTAACCTTCAGAGTTTGCACATGAAACAATAGTAACACAGCGCCCCCAGGAAGATTCAAACAGGGGAATGTTATTGGGCAATCATATGTTGCATAGCATGCTTCAGTTCAAAACTACATACTGCTGTGAAATGTGCGCAATGAAGTCAGTCGTTCCATTGTGTTCACACTACTTTACACTTCTTTTTGCCCAGCTGAAAAAATATCCCTAACAACTTTTGAGGGGGAAAATATTGTGTCGATCAAATCAAGTCTGCTGCAACACCATTTTGTGGCTTATTGTTGGAACAATACTCCGACGATGCAAACAAAGGGTGAAATGCCGCCTTCAGTCACAAACAAACAGACATCAGATACGGGTAAAACAAAAATGGCTTACTCGGCGGAGGCACAAAGTAGTGCTGCCGAAAAGATACATGCAGCCGAATGGTGCCAGCCGGTTGTACGCCTGTCTGGCGATGATGCCAAAGATAAACCGAGTTGACATAGTTAGCATGCCTGACGCACTCGTAAAAATTCGCAGCGATGAAAGAAATGTAGATGCGGGAGGAAAGTTGATGTTGAGTTCTTTGTAAATAAAACGCGAGATAAGGCTTTCGCCATGAAGATGGTTTCACCTCCCGTGCTAGCTTCAGGTTCACGCATCCCTTTGTGACAAGATACAGCAAACCGTCTGATTTCATGCTGTTAGTGTGCCTGATCTTTGTACAATTGTCTGATTTTATAACTATACCTGTGTCTGATTTAGAAATGCCCCCCCCCCCCCACACACACACTCCATCCTTCCCTTTTTCCCACTGCTCACTCTCTCTTTCATTTGTTTATTTCTTTTCACACCACACACACACCCCACACACACACACACACACATCCCTCATCCTTCCCTTTTTTCCCCACTGCTCACACATTTGTTTATTTCTTTTCACACACACACACACACACACACACACACACACGCCTTACACCCCACACACACCTGTCCCCCATCCCACCCCCCCATCCCCCATCCTCTTCCCCTGTCAATATTTCCCCCCCCCCATCCCCCCCCCCCCCCCCCCCCCCCCCCCCCCGGCCCCCCCCCCCCCCCCCCCCCCCCCCTCCCCACACATATCTGTCCCCCCCCCCACCCCACCCCGGGTCCTGTCCCTCCCCCACCCGACCCCACCCCATTCTCTGACCAACCCCCCCCCCCCCCCCCCCCCCCCCCCCCCCCCCCCATCTTTTTCTTTCGTGTTGTCCTGCTCGGTTTTTGCTTTTGATTTTTTTTTGGTCTGTTCTACTGATAATCATTGATCAACTGACTCAAATTCATTCTTTTAGAATTTTAGCTTCATCCACGTGGATACACAGACTATGAATAAATGTACCAACCAACTGAAAAAAGCTTTTATTTGATTAAAACAAAAGTAAGATATTACTTTCAAGAATGCTGTACACCCCACCCCCAAATCATCACCTTGTCCATCTCTTCTTGCTGTCTAACAAGACTAAAGGGAAGAAGCAGCGGGGTGTTTCCTTGGATATACCAAAATTTCATACACAGACCTACCGAAAATGAACAGCAATACTTTTTTTTTTTTTTTTTTTTTTTTTTTTTTTTGAGAGAGAGAGAGAGAGAGAGAGAGAGAGAGAGACAGACAGACAGACAGACAGACAGACAGAGAGACAGAGAGAGAGAGAGAGAGAGAGAGAGAGAGAGAGAGAGACAGACAGACAGACAGAGACAGACAGAGAGAGAGACCGAGGGAGAGAGAGGTATTTGATATTGCATTAATCCATTATTTAGAAAGTGTTTTTGGCATTTCATTCCAACAGCTTCAGGCCTCGACACTTCAGTTATTGGCTACACACATCTTGTTCCTATTCGTTGGCAGTTGTGCTTACCAGACAGTGAACGTGTGCGATAATACCCTGGCAGTCGGCCAGGCTTGCCGGTGCTTTAAAGTGCATTTAAATAATGAGCTTGAACTCAGGCCAGCATGATCATGATGCTTAAAAAAAATCATTTATTGCAGCTTTTAGTCTCTTTCTGGAGGTTGTTACATTCAGCATTTCCTGCGCTGGTCACGAGATTATTGTTGTCAACATTTGATGTTTCGCTTCAGAACTCCCCCGTGGGGATACCAGGGGGTCTTTTGTACAAATAGTTCCCCTCCTTCTGGACATTCTGTGCTAGTAACATCCCATTTCCTTTCGCTCTCAGTAACTCTGTCTCCCTCCTTTGCTGTACTGTCGTCTACTGTCCTTTCTGTCTACCATATCTTTTATCTGTCTTTTTCCACTACCTCTTCCCACAAATTTTCTGCACTTGACGAAGTCGGGAGTGAGCTGACTATACTCTCGAGTATAATGTGAGTATCCCAACAGTTCACACGCTACCAGATACTGGAACATGAAGAAAAAGAAGAAAAGTTCAGATCTCCACGACGAAAGGGTGAAGCCACTAAGTTTCTGTCAGTACAAAAACGATCAAAGTCTAGAACGCCTTCCCTCTTAAGGTAGTAACAATACCAGTGACATCAACAATATTAGCCATTTCCAAAACGTTTTTCCATAGGTTCTCGATGCATACAAATAAATATGTGGAAACCATTGTGAAATGTACAGGACGCTAAATAGAAATGTATGTATGTATACATACACACGTAAGTTCAATGTAAAATGCATACATGCATGAAAGACAAGCAAGCTGAAGAAATATATGTCAAATTATGCACATTTGTGTTTGATACTTTCAACCAGATCTTTGTCAGTTCCAAGTTTCAAGAGAAAATCGATCTCAGGCTGCTCTCTTCCTCATCCCGACTTGAACCTCGGAACCCCCGAGCTGACTGTTTTGTGCTCAACGTGCCACCCGTCTCTAAAACCCGTTGGCAGAAAAATAAATTGATTTCTGCACAGACATCACAATGAGACATCCCCGTGGCCTGTGATCTGTCAATATTTTCAAACAAGCTTCCCGTTCCCGTGAGACTGACGCTGGTTTCGCCGCTTGCTTTATTGATTAAGGCCGCCATTTGGCCTGACAATCAGAGAAATTAAACCGGAAACTACACAAACCAGACTGAAACCATCTAAACATTAT
>JADBJO010003443.1:25000-37500 GCA_016801955.1 Conus betulinus | reverse complement strand
AAACATAGAGGAATTAAACAAATATACTTGATAACGAAAACGCTTCTGTTGCCGATGCCTATACATTGTTATCGCAAATTCTGTTAGAAACAGCTAAAGACACACTGGGGGAAGAAGTCAAACATGTATCAAAAGGTACAAAGCAAAAGCCAAACAAAAGTAACGAAAATAAGCCATGGTTTGATGCCACATGCAGGGAACATAGAAAAAAAGTATTTTACAGCCAAACATAGAACTAAATTAAATGATATACTAGTCCCAACCGTAGAGAGGTTGAAATTAGCAGTAAGGAATACAAAAAATTCTCAGAAAATCGTATAGAATTTACACAAAAGCATTGGCATAAGAAGATTCGTAGACTAAAAGCTAATAGACCAAGAGAATATTGGGAATATATTAAAGTCAGAAATAGAAATGAATGCCCTGTTAGTATGGATGATCTTTTCTTACATTTTAAATCATTGAATGTTCAACCAGATAGTGTTGAGAATGAAAGGGATATTGACTGTGACTTGCAAAATGATCTTGAATTTTTAAATGCACCAATAAATGACGAAGACGTTGAAAAAAGCTGTACAGCAACTTAAGAATGGAAAGGCTTGTGGGATAGATAAAATACGAAATGAATATATAAAACAAAGCATTCCAGTTCTCAAAACAAGTTATTGTAAACTTTTCAATAAAGTTCTTGATACAGGGACCATACCAGAAGAATGGTTAACTGGACTTATTCTGCCAATATACAAAAGAAAAGGTAGTAAATTGGACTGTAACAATTATAGGGGTATAACACTTCTGAGTTGTGTTGGAAAACTGCTCACACAACAATTTTGAATAACCGTTTGACAGATTTTATTGAGAATAACAACACACTTTTGGAAAATCAAGCTGGCTTTAGACGAAATCATTCCACAACAGATCATATATTTGTTTTAAAAAGTTTAATTGATATTTTCATAGTCGTAAGAAGCAATTGTTTTGTGTTTTTGTTGATTTCACAAAAGCGTTCGATTCAGTTTGGAGGCAGGGATTATGGCAAAAGCTTATCAAAGAAGGCGTAAATGGAAAGATTTTGCAAGTAATCACGAATATGTATCAGCAAATAAAAATCTTGTATATTTATGAATGGGAGTCAATCTGAATATTTTGGCAGTTTTAGAGGTGTTCGTCAAGGTGAAAATCTTTCACCTTTGCTATTTTCATTGTATTTGAATGATCTTGAACTTTATCCCACAGATCGTAACTGTGTTTTCTTGAATATTGATTTAAATATCCCTGACTCAGATTTATTAAGTTACATTAGTTTACTTTTACTTTTATACGCTGATGATATTGTTGTTATTGCAGATTCTTTTTGTGGTTTACAGCATGCTCTTGATGTATTAAGCGAGTACTGTACCGCATGGAAGCTTAATGTTAATGTAGCAAAAAAAAAGGGTGTAGTCTTTAATGGACGCAATAATCCTAGAAAAAAAACTAAAGTTCAAAAACCAGTCCATAGAAATAGTACACACTTTCAAATATTTAGGTATAATCTTTAGCAGAACAGGAAATTTTTAATGTAAGAAGTATTTGTATGACCAAGCGCAATGTGCAATGTTTTCTTTGCTAAAGATGGCAAGATTTCAAAATTTGCCTGTAAACATTGTACTGGACTTATACCAGTCAATGGTTCTGCCTGTACTTTTATATGGCTGTGAAATTTGGGGATATAGTGATTTAAATCTAATGGAAAGTTTTCAGCTTAAATTTTTAAGCATCTTTTTCATTTAAATCGTTCTACTAAAACAGAACTAATATATGGAGAACTAGGAATGTATCCTGTTTCAGTTCAAGTATATGCACGAATGATAAAAAATTCTGGTCATCCTTACTTTCACCACAAACGAACAAATATTCATCTAGATTGTATCAAGTATTATATGATTTATACAGAAATCAGGGTTTTACATCTAGCTGGTTGATGTGTATACGGAACATCCTTATCGAAACAGGATTCAACTTTTGTGTGGGAGACACAAAAGTTTTTCGTCTGTTCATAGTATCTGTAGAAATGTTCGTAATTCATTAGAAGATGTTTACATACGTGCTTGGAACGATGCTTTAGAATCTAGTAATAAGTGTTTATTTTACAGGAATTTTAAAAGTGAGTTTTGCCGTGAAAAAAATATATTGAAATGTTGCCTGATGTTATATATATACCCACTAATTCGATTCCGCTGTGGTAATCAAAACTCATGATCGAAACTGGCAGACGATTTGGAATACCTCATGATGAACGATTTTGTCAGGACTGCGACCAGAATGACCTTGGCGACGAATTTCATTTTGTAATGAAATGCACCAAATATGATGATATTAGAAATAAGTTTATACCAAAACAATTTACATGTATAAAGTCCGTATTTAACTATTGTCGTTTGCTCTGTGGTAATAAAAAAGTGTTACTAAACTTAGCGAAGTTTTTAAAACTTAGTAAAGTTGTGTAACATTATATCCAGTGTGTTAATTATCAGGAACATTTTTGGATGTTTGATGTGTTTCGTTTACATTTGTTCATTTTGATTCAACTCCATGCCCCAAAAGGGGTCACAGGATTAAATCTTTGAATCTTTGAATCTTTGTGTGTGTGTGTGTGTGTGTGTGTGGTGTGTGTGTGTGTGTATGAGTGACTAAGTGTGTGTATGTGTGTGTGTGTGTGTGTGTGTGTGTGTGTGTGTGTGTGTGTGTGTGTGTGTGTGTGTGTGTGTGTGTGTGTGTGTGTGTGTGTGTGTGTGTGTGTGTGCGCGCGCGCGCGCGCGCGCGCGTGCGTTGTTGTTTGCCTTCAATTTAACGTCTTTCCACATAAAGTGATATTAGACATGTGCGTGCGTGTGTGTGTGTGTATGTGTGTGTGTGTGTGTGTGTGTGTGTGTGTGTGTGTGTGTGTGTGTGTGCGTGCGTGCGTGCGTGTGTGTGTGTGTGTGTGTGTGTGTGTGTGTGTGCGCGTGCGTGTAAGTGCGCTAGTGCATATGTGTGGTATTCGAATTTGTATTGTTTTTAAGTGGCATTTTCTTCCAATGGCATTCCTTTTCTTCTGTGAACACACTTCCTAGCATGTGGTCACCACATTAACTTCCTTGTTTAGTCATTTCCAGTTTCACTCCCTTTACATACCTTTTATTGGCACGCGCAGTTACAATACAGTCAAACACTGCTTAATCATGGTATAATGAGAAACAAATACAGCACTTTCATATCATTGTGAGAACAGCAAGAATTTCAAGGGCTGGTCGCTCAACATACGCCTCTTCATCTTGGCATCTGCACAGTATCTCAAGTGATGGAACCCCAGCAGTGCTGATGTGTTGATGCTATCGTGCTGAGAGGATGTCGGCAGACATCAAGAGCACACCATCCACCGGCTTGTCCATGGCCAGCAGGGGTGGAAAGCGGAAAGGAAGGGAAACGACTTTCAATTTTCTCCTGATTGTCTGAGGCCTTCTGGCAGTGATTGAATTGGGGGAAACGGTCTGATAATTGCACCGGCAAGCAGGCTTTCAAACAGAAAACAAGAAAATTAGCCTCCCATGGGGGGGAAGGACGTGGAATGTCTGGATGGATTAGTTGGTTGGTTGTATTTTCAGTTCACGTGTGCAGGTGCCTTAGTTGTCAATACATATTGTCTGTCATCCAGTCCACAGCATTAACCAACCATCAGGGGAGAGTCTGGGGCGAAAATCTCCTCTTCCATTATTCTCTTTTTTCCCCACAGTTAGTGACGCACAATACATACTGAGTCATTGGGTCATTAAGTCCGAATTCGAGAGAATTTCCGTAGCGTTCGTTCATTCACATTAGGATGCAGAAAAAAAAAAAAAACGTATAATGGTGCTCTTGCGATATTCTACTTTGCAGCCTTAAGGCTGTATCACTCTCCATTGTTTTCCTTCCATGTATATTCCAGGATTTAGGATAGCACTGATGATCTGCAGAAACTGGTACACTTTGGACCTCCAACACTAGTTACACGACTTCCCTTTTCCACTCACCCCTTTGAGGTTTAATAAAAATACGCGAACAGAGTACTATCATTCAACAGGTAATTCATGTGAAAAAATTTACATGAATCTAAAAAATTTTGGAAACGATAAACATTTTGGGGTCAACAAAGTGTTGAACTATATTGAACCAAACATTTTGTAAATATACGTGTAAAATAACAAAAGAGATCCTTGCTTGGATACATTCAACAAACACATTAAAACAGAACATCAATTTTCAAAATGAGAATTCTTAAAATTTCCCTCCAAAGACTTCCATACCATAGATGTAAAATTTATGCAAACAAGCCACATAGCCATTCAAGATCCATCGTTAAAAGAGTGTCAGTCACGCAAACACCAAAAAGCGACCTAAGACACCTTAATCATGTTTCTTTCTAAGTTATAAGACTTTACATGAATGTAATGCAATTCCATGCATTCAGATTCAAAACGGCAGGCTGTGATAACCGTAACAATATACATTAACCTGTTTGTCAATGCTGGAATCTTTATATTCCTTATCATCTAGGATTTCTTTTCTTTTCTTTTGCGTCTACAGCTCAAGACTTTAAACAATGTACTGAATACTTATGTACAGCCACTTACCTTTTCATAATGATCAAGTATACCAGATAAGAATGTTGTCACCTAACACTCAACGAAGAATTGAACGCCATCATGGTTTCCATAGAATTAGAGGAAAGGGTGATTTCTTTTTCACAGCCTCAGCATTGTGCCGACCCTTTTCTCCCGTGAGGTCTGATTTCCTCTGATCCAGCCCAACCATTCAGCCCTGGGTCTTGCCTTTGATGGGCGGCCATCTTGGCACCAGCCTGACAAATCCTCCCCAACAACAGGGCTCTTGGCGAGCATAAAGCTGTCCCTGCCTGACGTTGCTGGCGGGATTAGTGGACGGCGCCTTCTGACGGCCCAAAGACTGCAGTTCTGAGGCAAAGACTCCCGTTTCCTTTTATGGGTCTCCCAGGAAGCTTCTAGCTCTGAAGAGGACAATGGCCTTTCATTGCAACTGTGAAGTGAAGCCATGTCTCCCATTTGATGTCCGTTTCCATTACAGGGGTGCCCGTCCAGTAGCAGCGAGAACCTGCATGCCTCTCCCATGGGCAACTGTCTCCCAGTCTTCTTCCTTTCCTCTCCTCCCCCCCCCCCAATAATTCCCCTCCTCCTCCTTCTCCTCTCACCACCTATAGGTTCCTTTCTGTATTTATTCAAAGAATGCGACAACAAAATCACACACCATTGGATTACATGCGTAGACGGAAACTTCTCTCTCTCTCTCTCTCTCTCACTCTCTCTCTCTCTCTCTCTCTCTCACACACACACACACACACACACACACACACACACACACACACACACACACACACACAGGCACGCAGACACACAGAGAGACACACACATACACACAGATACAAACACGTGCACACACGTAAACACATACGCTTGGGGTACTCTCTCTCTCTCCACTCAGCCCCATCCACACTCACACACACAAATGCACACACATACATACATATACACACATATGCACTGATAACCATGAACGCACAGAGACATATACACACACGTGCGCACACTCGCAAGTACAGACACACGCATATATATCTGCGCACACACACACAAACACACACACACACACACACACACACACACACACACACACACACACACACATGCACTCAGGCGCACACATACACACATTCACACGCACACGCGTGTGTGCGCGCATGCGGGCACACACACACACACACACACACACACACACACACACACACACACACACACACATTTATACATGCATGCATACAAGCAGTATACATACACATACCTTTCCACACTTCACTATCCTTCCCCGAATCATACACACACACACACACACACACACACACACACACACACACACATACACACACGTAGTGGACTGTACTCAACAACCAAGTCAATACACTAGATCAACGTTCCAGGTAACAGGTAAGTGAAGGAAAGGGAGGTGAGTTCAAAGACTGTCTTCCTCTGATTTCCCCAAGCTTCCCCGCTTACTTTCTCATGCTGTGCACTTCTTGTTACAGTAGCGTCTTTTTCACGGCTGGGAACTGTCAAATTCCAATAGGCTGACTATATAAAAAAAACTGAACTTTGGGGAGGGATAAGAAATTGAGTGGGAAGACGAGGGCGAGAGATAGAGTCTGCATGCAGGGATGGTTTGAAGAAAATTAAGAACAGAAAGGAAGAAGGAAAAATGTAGGGCGCCATCTTGTGGAGAGAGACAGAGAGGGAGAGGGGGGGGGAGAGAGAGAGAGAGAGAGAGAGAGAGAGAGAGAGAGAGAGAGAGAGAGGGAAAGAGATAATGACAGATTTATTGACAGATTTCTGTCAGTCTTCATGTTGGGAAATGACTGACAAAGAGAGAGAGAGAGAGAGAGAGAGAGAGAGAGAGAGAGAGAGAGAGAGAGTGTGAGTGTGTGTGTGTGTGTGTGTGTGTGTGTGTGTGTGTGTGTGTGTGTGTGTGTGTGTGTGTGTGTGTGTGTGTGTGTGTGTGTGTGTGTGTGTGTGTGTGTGTGTGTGTGTGTGTGTGTGTGTGTGTGTGTGTGAGAGAGAGAGAGAGAGAGAGAGAGAGAGAGAGAGAGAGAGAGAGAGAGAGTGTGAAGCTCTGCATTGCCTTTTTTTTCAAGAAATGATTCTCTTGAAGATTTGTCACATTCATTGAGGCTACGTATCAATAGGGCCAGCACTGACGTTTTTCCGATACTGATTATAGAGCCTGATCACTTGGAATGATCAGATACTGATTACCCTCATGGCGTCTATCTGCTGGTGCCAAACTGTCACAATCCAATTCTGCTATATGGGCGCCATGTGACTCTCACTCCGCATCTCCATCAGCATTCCTGGGGATCGTGAGCTGGCATTTTCGTACTGCACACATGGAACAGAGCAAATTCGGTTCAATTCAAAGGTTCCATTGTCAAACTGGCCTGTCTGCATTCACTTCGTACAATCGGTTGTTTCTTGTATACCCTTTCTCATCATTTAAACCCAGCTTACCTCTCCCCTACTCCACGCTATTCCCTTTCCTCACGAAATACTTCCCCATCACATAAAGTCCACTTATTGGTCCACCACTCACTCCTCCCGATCTTCTGTCCCCACATAATGCTTTCTGTTCGCCTAAACCCTATTTCTCTGTCCCCATACAATATTTTCCAGTCACCTAAGCATCACTTATCTGTCCCCTTATCCTTCCCATTTCCTGTTACCCCCCACCCCCACCCCATCCTGTGGCCTACCCCTACCTTCCTTTTTCTTTTTGTGTTGTGCTGCTTTACGTGTATGCTTTTCATTTTTTTCCTTCTACTGGTAATCATTGCTCTACTGATTCAAATTATTCATTTATGATTTAAATCCATCCATGTGGATTTACGGACTATGAATAAATGAACCAACCAACCAAAAACAAGCTTTAATTCGATCAAAAACTAAAAGCAAGACTTTGTTTTAAACAATGCAAAGCACCACCCACCACCACTTCCCACCTTGTCTACCTCCTCTTGCTGTCTAACCAGACTAAGGGAAGGAGCAGCAGAAGCTTTCCTTGAAGATTCTGAAATATCATTCACAGATCTACCGAAAGTGAACAGCAATATTCATTTGAAGAGAGAGAGAGAGAGAGAGAGAGAGAGAGAGAGAGAGGGGGGGGGGGGACAGACAGAGACAGACAGACAGAAAGACAGAGAGAGACAGACACAGAGTTAGGCTATGTGATACTGCATTAGAATCCATTATTTAAAAGGGGTCTTTGATATTTCATTCCTACAGCTTGAGGCTGTCACGACAGATACTGGCTACACATATCGTGTTTCTGTGCGTTGGCAGTTCTGCTTACCAGACAATGCACGTGTGAGATAATATTCTGGCGCTCGGCCAGGGTTATCAAGAGCTTCAAAAGGCACCTAAATAATGAGCTTGATTCAGGCCAGCACACTCATCCTGTTTTTTTAACATGTCATTTATTGCAATCGATAAACATTGTTTACTCTTTTTGGAAGCCTTTATATTTAGCATTCCCCTCACTGGTCATGGATATTATTGTTCTCTGCATCTGACACTCACCTCAGAACTCCATGACGAAAATGTGAAGCCATCCAGTTTCTGCCTGTACTAAACGATCAAAAACTACAGCGCCTTTCTTCTTAACGTAGCAATAATATTGATGACATCAACAATAATAGCCATTTCCATGGCGTTTCCCATTAATTCTTGATGCATACAAGATAAAACATGTCAAGACCATGGACAAATGTACAGTATGCTATACATAGCACGCGCACACATGTAAGTTCCATACAAATTGCATACATGCATATAAGATAAATGAGTCAAAGAATTATATGTCTATTGGTGTATATTTGCATTTCATACTTAAACCAAATCACCATGGGTTGAAAGTTTCAAGACTGAATTTGCTCTCTTCTTATTCGCAACTTGAACTTTGATTCCCCAGAGCTAAATTATTTTGTGCCCCAACGTGCCACCCATCTCTAAAACCCAATGGAAGAAAGAAATTGATTTCAGCACAGACATCACAATGAAAAACCGCCATGGCCTGTGATTTGTCAATATTTTCAAACAAGCTTTCCGTTCCCGTGAGACTGACGCCGACCTCGTTGCTTGCCTTATCAATTAGAGCTGCCATCTGGCCTGACAATCAGAGAAATTGAACCGGAAACTGCGCAAACCAGATTAAAATCACCAAAACATTATTTTGTGGGCGGATTTCCGCCATATGCCTCACGAATTGCATTGTCTTGGGAGAGAAAGAGATTGACATGGTTAGGATTTTTTTTCAATCTTGTTATAACAATTATCAGGACATTTTTGATGTATAACTGCATTTTTACACAGTCGCAAGTCATAACCATTAAATTTATATTTGTTGAAGTATTTGTTGAGTACCAAGTGACCTGTTCTGTATCTGTTTTAAATCACAGGAAGCAAAAGTTGATTTGTTACACATGTTTGTATTTCAAGCCATGAGATTGTTCAGTTGGAGTGGAGCAAAGTGAGTGGACAGGAAGGGACTGAGAGGGAAATAGGAAGTCATTCCATGGCACCAGTCTTCAGGACTGATCCCTTACTGATTGATTGTACGTAGTTGTTGTTCATTTGCTTATTCTCAATGGGAATGTTTTCAAACTTCTGCCATTCACAATTCTTTTTGATATGAACCATGCTAATATATTGAGTATCAGAGCCACCCCATCTAAAGAGCTTTCTACAAGGTGTAAAACTTTGAAGATGCTATGGTTTGTTTCCCACTACAAGGGAAAAGTCGTTCAAATCTGAGTTGACGAGTTGGAATATTTGACAATTACTGTTTTGGTAGTTTCTCATATTTTTTTTTAACTTATAAAATGAATCATATGGGGGAAAGCAATGGATTGTATTTATCTGACGTTTCATCAGTTCTGATGTGGAATCATTATTTGTTTTCCCTGTGTCTAGAGGGCAGGTTTGTGAACCCTTGTTGCAAACTCTGCTTACATTGTGGCAACATGATATACTTATAGCGGTCATACCTGGCCCATTATTGGAATAAGGGTAGACCAACACAGAGAATGATTTATATGTCGATTTCAACTGAATCACTGATAGACTGGGGAAAAAATGAACTCTGAGGACAATGAACACCTTTATAACGTTTATCTCCACTGCAAAAGTGGCAGCAGTAGGGATGTGGGTTGGAAGCATTAGAGATCAAGATGGTCCAAATCTGTAAAAGGATTGTGACATTTTCTTTTTTTTTTTTTTTTCTTATAACGTGTGTTTGCTTTTTTTTTTTGCTTTGTTTTGTTTTGTCGAAGTTTTTAGACTAATATGACTACACTTTGTGCATATTACTGGTAATTATTTGCCTATTGTTCAAAAAATGTACACAAAAGATCTATTTTAGGGAGAATTAAACATACAGACCATGTATGTCATCTGCTCAAAAAGCAAGAGACAGACACATAAAACCCCATGAGCTGTCCAGATAGGGATGGGTTAGTTTTGTTCTGAATGATTATAAAAACCTGCAGCGTCAACAATATGGTGACATTGATGACATAATCTGATTAGTGTTTCATGCAAATAGTAAACATTTCCTTTTTCTAGACACTGATTGTAAAAACAGTAATGCTAATATTTGGCACTTCTAAGCTGGAAAGTCTAACTGGCCGGGAGGCTGGGCAGTGCACGATCAAACACCAAACCTTAGCAAAGCTGCAGCAGTCGTAGTACACCATTTCTCTCCATCCACCCGTACTAAGTAAAGTCCGCCATTCTGATAGAGAGGCTGTAGTGAGAATTAGCGCCCCTAGAGTTGACCAACTGGTAACTATTGGGCGGAAATGCTGGGAATGGGAGAAAGCGAGGTCTTTCATGACTATCTCTGTCCACAGTCAATGTCATCCCCCTCGGGGCAAAGGTTACTGAGAGATTAGAGAAAAGATGGGGTGGAACATGAAGATGCTGGTGGCGTCTTTAATGGGCTGGTAATGGCTGAGAGTGTCAACGACCCACTCCAGTCCATAATGACGGTTAGGGAAGGATAGGGAGCTGGGATAGGGTGAGTTTGGAAATTGGACTTGTTTCTCGCATTTTCTTTGCTAAAGCGCCTCTACATTCAGACGCTCTCTCTCTCTCTCTCTCTCTCTCTCTCTCTCTCTCTCTCTCTCTCTCTCTCTCTCTCTCTCTCTCTTTCATGCACACACAGACACAGACCCCCCCCTCTCTCTCTCTCTCTTGATAAAATACAATTTCAACATTAACATTATCCAAGATTACATGAAACATTTCCTTTTAATGATATGACAATTTGATGATAATGAAACCCCAAACCTCTCTCCCTATTTTCTACCCCCCCCTCTCTCTCTCTCTCTCTCCTCTCTCTCTCTCAGTCACTCACACTCTCTCTCTCTCACCTCCACTCTCTCTTTCCCTATTTATCTCTTGCTTTCTCTCTTCACCCATATATCTTTCTCTCTTTCCCCTACCTTACCTCCCCAGTTGTCCAACAATGGTGGATGGAGGTGCGTGTGTGTTGTCTTGTGGTCTGACAGCACTGATGATGAGCCAGGAGTCCTACACCTGGCAGAGCCCTTCACCTGCAATTGTTGGGTGCAGCACACCACTCCTGGTCAGGCCTGTTGAGTGACTAGCCCCTGAAATCATCGCCAGCACCTCTACCCCCTGATGTACCATTAGTTTTCCATGTACGAGTGTTCAATGGCAAACTACACTGTATTAGTGTACCAGTGTAGTTTATTTGAAGATAGAGTAGACTACTCTCTGGACACTTTCAAAAATGGGTGGGTGGTTGGGTGGGTGCACGTGCGCAAGTGCATGAGTGTGTGTGTGTGTGTGTGTGTGTGTGTGTGTGTGTGTGTGTGTGTTGTGTGTGTGTGTGTGTGTGTGTGCAAGTGTGTAAGAGAGACCGAGAGAGAGAGAGAGAGAGAGAGAGAGAGAGAGCATGTGTGTGTGTGTGTGTGTGCGTGTATGTGTGTGTGTGTGTGTGTGTGTGTGTGTGTGTGTGTGCGCAAGCATGCAAGCATGTGTGTGTGTGTGTGTGTGTGTGTGTGTGTGTGTGTGTGTGTGTGTGTGTGTGTGTGTGTGTGTGTGTGTGTGTGTGTGTGTGTGTGTGTGTGTGTGTGTGTGTGTGTGTGTGTGTGAGTGTGTGTGTGTGTGCGCGCATGTGTTTCTGTGTGTGTATGCATGCACGCATGAGCATAGCATTCAATTTGTGTTTGTTTTAAAGTGGAATTTTTTTTCAAAGTGGCATTTATTTTTTCTAATGTGAATCACTTTTCATAACATTGGCCACCACACTAACTTCACTTTTAATCAGTTCCCATTTTCACCCACCTCAGACTTTGCCTCGCGCACCTTTGTAAATGGCGAACTCTGACACAATGTAGTCAAACAACGCTTATTTGGGGTATATTGAGAAACAAATACAGCACTTCACATCGTTGTGAGAACAGCAAAAATTTCAAGGGCTGGTCGCTCAACACAGGCCTCTTCATATTGGCATCTGCACAGTATCTCAAGGGATGGAGCCCCAGCAGTGCTGATGTGCTGATGGTATCATGCTGAGAGGATGTCGGCAGAAATCAAGAGCACACCACCCACTGGCTTGTCCATGACCAGCAGGGGTGGAAAGCGGAAAGGAATGGAAACGACTTTCAATTTTCTCCCGATTGTCTAAGGCCTTCTGGCAGTGATTGAATTTTGGGGGAAACTGTCCGATAATTGCACCAGCATGCAGGCTTTCAAACAAAACAAGAAAATTAGCCTCCCAAGGGGAAAGAACGTGGAATGTCTGGATGGATTAGTTGGTAATTTGTATTTTCGGTTCACGTGTGCAGGTGCCTTAGTTGTCAATACATATCATGTCATCCAGTCTACGGCATTAACCAA
>JADBJO010003443.1:15000-17500 GCA_016801955.1 Conus betulinus | reverse complement strand
AGTTGATGAATATTTGACAATTAGTGTTTTGGTTGCTTGTGATATTTGTTTTAACTTATAAGATAAATCATATGGGGAAAAGTGATGGGCTGTATTGATCTGAGGTTTCATCAGTTCTGATATGGAATCATTTATTTTCCTGTGACTTAAAGGCAGTTTCACAAACCCATGATGCAAACTGTGCTTACATTTGGACCATGGGACATTCTTGTAGAGGGCATAGCTGTCCCATTAGTGGAATACAAGTAGACAAATATAAAAAAAATTCATGCATCGGTTTTCGACTGAATCACAAACATACTGAGGAAAAACTAAACGCTCAGAAAAATAAGCACGCCAATAATGTTTGTCTCCCACTGAAATAATGGTGGGGGTAGGGATGTGAGTTTGGAGGCGTTAGAGATCGAGTTGGTCCAATTATTTAAGGACTCTGACTTTTTTTGTTCTTGTTTTGTTTTGTTTTGTTTTGTCAAAACTGTGTTTACTAATATGAATACACTTTGAGTATGCTACTGGTAATTAGTTCAAAACTTGTACAAAGAGATTGATCTGGAGGAGAATGAGATATACTGAACAAGTATGTCATATCTGCTCAAAAACACACACACACACACACACACACACACACACACACACACACACACACACACACACACACACACACACACACACACACACATCACATAAACTGTCCAGACAGGATGGGTTTGTTTTGTCCTGAATGATTACAAAAGATCCTGCTGTGTCAACAATATGCTGACATTGATGACAATCTGACAGGTGTTTTTAATGCAAAAGAGTAAATATCTCCTATTTCTTAATGATTTTGAAAAAACAGTAATAACAATGTTTGGAAGCTTCTGAGCAGGTAAGTCTAACTGGCTGGGAAGATGGGCAGTGTGCAACTGAACACCAAACCTAGGTGAGGAAGTCATCGTGCTTCATCTCGTTCTCTCCCATCCGGCCATTCTTAATAAAGTCTGCTATCTGGGTAGAGGATGCAGTGAGAATCAGTGCCCCTGAGGAGCTGGCCTGCCAGTAACTATTGGGCGGACATGCCGGGAAATGGGAGAATCGAGGTGTTTCATGGCTATCCTTGTCCACATTCGACGTCACCCCCCCTCTTGGGGTTGCGAGGCAAAGGTTACTAAGAGGTTAGAGAAAGATGGGATGGAATATGAAGACACTGGCGGCGTCTTTAATGGGCTGGTAATGCTGAGGGTGTCAACGACCCACTCCACTCCGTAATGACGGTTAGGGAAGGGTAGGGAGCTGGGATAGGGTGAGTTCGGAAATTGGACTGGTTTCTCGCGACTTTCTTTGCACGCCTCTGCGCGTGGTCCCTCCTCCCTCCCTCTTCCCCCCCCCCCCCCCCCCCAATACAAATTCAACATTAACAATGTCCCAAGATAATATAACACATTTTCTTTTAATTATACTCATAATAAATGGCGTTTTAGCCCATTATCTCCCTCTCCTTTCCTCTCTCTCTCCTTCTCTTCCTCGCTCTCTCTCTCTCTCCCTCGCTCTTTTCTCTCTCTCTCTCTCTCTCTCTCTCTCTCTCTCTCTCTCTCTCTCTCTCTGTCTGCCTGACTTCCTCCCTCTCATCCTCCTTCCCTCCCTCTTTCTGAAATACAAATACTACATTAACAGTATCCCAAGATAATATGATTCCTTTGTCTTTTGTCAATCTGATAATAAATGGCGATTTAAACCCAAAATCTTCCTCCACCCCTTCCCCTCCTCTGTCTCTCTTTCTGTCTCTCTCAGTCTCTCCCTGTCTCCTCTCTCTCTCTCTCTCTCTGTATGTGTGTGTGTGTGTGTGTGTGTGTGTGTGTGTGTGTGTGTGTGTGTGTGTGTGTGTGTGTGTGAAGTCAAGTCAAAATCATCTTCATTGAGGGTTAAAGAATAAGCTTTTAGTGCTTTTTTAAATGTCTGTTTTGAGGGACATGATTTATGGAGGAAGGCAAATTATTCCGTGTGGTCCCTCCAGAATACAAAAAAAAACCTGATTTATAAAGATTGCTTTGAGGTCTGGGAAGAGACAGTTTATGTGTATGTCTGTAACTATTGAAGACAAAGCTTTCAATGATTTTCTTCAGGGCTGATCCATTCATTACATTGTACATGAACAAGCATTTGTTGAAGTAGAGTCTGTCTTTGAATGGAAGAATATTGAAAGTTTTGAAATAACTCTTTGTCAAGGTATTGGATTTCAGCTGAATTAATTTAAATGGCCCTTTTATGCAGACAACTTACTAGTTTCAGATTAGTTTTACTGGCATTATCCCATAACTTGGATGCATAATTGATAAGAGAAAGGATGTACGCATGAAAGATTGTCTTTCTGGAATGAAGATTTTTTTTTGAAAGTTGATATATTCTCTTAGAAATACGTTTTCCAAGATCCGCAATGTGGTAAGACCAAGATAAATCACTGTGAATGATAACACCTAAAACTCTATGCGATGTAACCTCTTCAGTCTTATGCTCTTGGGCA
>JADBJO010003443.1:2500-7500 GCA_016801955.1 Conus betulinus | reverse complement strand
CAGGCCAGCACGATCGTACAGATTTTTAATCATTAATTGCAACAGATAAACATTATTTACTCTTTTTCTGGAAACTTATTCAGCATTTTCCTAACTGGTCATGGAGATTATTGTTCTCTGCATTTGACGCCCGTTTCAGATCTCCACGACGAAAATGTGAAGCCATCCAGTTTCTGCCTGTACAAAATGATCAAAGACTGCAATGCCTTTCTTCCTTAACGTTGTGATAATAGTAATGACATCAACAATAACAGCCAATTCCAAATGTCAAATGTACAGCACACTATACATAAATAGCTGTATGCATGCGCACACACGTGAATTCCATATAAAATGTATACATGCATGAAAGACAAATACATTTAAGAATATATGTCTATTTATGTATATTTGTGTTTCATACTTTCAACTAAATCATCGCTGGTTCCAAGTTTCAAGGGTGAATCAATCTCAGTCTGTTCCCTTTCTCATCCCAACTTGAACTTTGGAACCCCAGAGTTAATTATTTTGTGCCCGACGTGCCACCCGTCTCTAAAACCCGATGGAAGAAAGAAATTGATTTCTGCACAGACATCACAATGAAACATCCCCGTGGCCCGTGATCTGTCAATATTTTCAAACAAGCTTCCCGTTCCTGTGAGACTGACGCCGATCTCGTTGCTTGCCTTATCGATTAGAGCTGCCATTTGGCTTGACAATCAAAGAAATTAAACCGGAAACGACACAAACCAACCTAAAACCACCAGAACATTATTTTGTGGGCTGGGTTTCCGCCTTATGCCTGATGAGCTGCATTGTCTTGGGAGAGAAAGAGATTGACATGGTCAGCATTTCTTTAAAATCTTGTAATTATCATCAGTGCATTTTGATGTATGACTGCATTTTTTTTAAACAGTGGCAAGTCACAAATATTGGGTTAATTGTTGAGCACCTAGTGACCTATTCTCTCTCTGCTCTGAATAACAGAAAGGAAATTTGTTTACACACATGCTACTTTGAGTGGAGCAGAATGAACGGATCTGAAGAGATGGGGTGAAGAAAGGAAAGAATTCCATGGCATGTCCGTCTTGAGGACCGATCCTCTTATTTACTGTTTGTGCGTTGTTGTTGTCCATCTGTTTATTCTCCATGAGAATGTTTTCAAAATTCTGTCACTCACAATTCTTTTTAATGTGTACCATGCCAGTATATTGAGTTTTCCTTAAACTGAGCCATCCCATCTAAAACATGTGCTACAAGGTGTAAAACTTGAAAATGCTGTGGTTTTGTTTCCCGCAACAAGGAAAGACCATTCAAATCTTAGTTGATGAATATTTTTGACAATTAGTGTTTTGGTTGCTTGTGATATTTGTTTTAACTTATAAGATAAATCATATGGGGAAAAGTGATGGGCTGTATTGATCTGAGGTTTCATCAGTTCTGATATGGAATCATTTATTTTCCTCTGACTTAAAGGCAGTTTCACAAACCCATGATGCAAACTGTGCTTACATTTGGACCATGGGACATTCTTGTAGGGGGCATAGCTGTCCCATTAGTGGAATACAAGTAGACAAATATAAAAAAAATTCATGCATCGGTTTCGACTGAATCACAAACATACTGAGAAAAACTAAACGCTCAGAAAAATAAGCACGCCAATAATGTTTGTCTCCCACTGAAATAATGGTGGGGGTAGGGATGTGGGTTGGAGGTGTTTAGAGATCGAGTTGGTCCAATTATTTAAGGACTCTGACTTTTTTTTGTTCTTGTTTTGTTTTGTTTTGTTTTGTCAAAACTGTGTTTACTAATATGAATACACTTTGAGTATGTTACTGGTAATTAGTTCAAAACTTGTACAAAGAGATTGATTTGGAGGAGAATGAGATATACTGAACAAGTATGTCATATCTGCTCAAAAAGACACACACACACACACACACACACACACACACACACACACACACACACACACACACACACACACACACATCACATCACATAAAACTGTCCAGACAGGATGGGTTTGTTTTGTCCTGAATGATTACAAAAGATCCTGGTGTGTCAACAATATGCTGACATTGATGACAATCTGACAGGTGTTTTTAATGCAAAAGAGTAAATATCTCCTATTTCTTAATGATTTTGAAAACAGTAATAACAATGTTTGGAAGCTTCTGAGCAGGTAAGTCTAACTGGCTGGGAAGATGGGCAGTGTGCAACTGAACACCAAACCTAGGTGAGGAAGTCATCATGCTTCATCTCGTTCTCTCTCCATCCGGCCATTCTTAGTAAAGTCTGCTATCTGGGTAGAGGATGCAGTGAGAATCAGTGCCCCGAGGAGCTGGCCTACCAATAACAATTGGGCGGACATGCCGGGAAATAGGAGAATCGAGGTGTTTCATGGCTGTCCTTGTCAACATTCGATGTCACCCCCCTGGGGTTGCGATGCAAAGGTTACTAAGAGATTAGAGAAAGATGGGGTGGAATATGAAGACACTGGCGGCGTCTTTAAAGGGCTGGTAATGGCTGAGGGTGTCAACGACCCACTCCACTCCGTAATGACGGTTAGGGAAGGGTAGGGAGCTGGGATAGGGTGAGTTCGGAAGTTGGACTGGTTTCTCGCGACTTTCTTTGCACGCCTCTGCGCGTGGTCCCTCCTCCTCTCCCCCCTCCCCCCCCCCCCACCACAAATTCAACATTAACAATGTCCCAAGATAATATAACACATTTTCTTTTAATTATTCTCATAATAAATGGCGTTTTAGCCCATTATCTCCCTCTCCTTTCCTCTCTCTCTCTCTCCTTCTCTTCCTCGCTCTCTCTCTCTCTCTCCCTCGCTCTTTCTCTCCCTCTCTCTCTCTCTCTCTCTCTCTCTCTCTCTCTCTCTCTCTGTCTGCCTGACTTCCTCCCTCTCATCCTCCTTCCCTCCCTCTTTCTGAAATACAAATACTACATTAACAGTATCCCAAGATAATATGATTCCTTTGTCTTTTGTCAATCTGATAATAAATGGCAATTAAACCCAAAATCTTCCTCCACCCCTTCCCTCCTCTGTCTCTCTTTCTGTCTCTCTCAGTCTCTCCCTGTCTCCCCTCTCTCTCTCTCTCTCTCTGTATGTGTGTGTGTGTGTGTGTGTGTGTGTGTGTGTGTGTGTGTGTGTGTGTGTGTGTGTGTGTGTGTGAAGTCAAGTCAAAATCATCTTCATTGAGGGTTAAAGAGAATAAGCTTTCCAGCTTTTTTACATCCTGCCCTCTTTTTTAAAAGCACACAATTTCTATCATGCAAATGCATAACTCTCATATGAAATATGAAATGATTGCTAGAACATCAAGTTCAAGCACACACACACACACACACACACACACACACACACACACACACACACAGACACAGACACACACACACACACACACCACACACACACACACACACACAAACACAGAGAGAGATGAGAGAGATAGAGAGAGAGAGAGAGAGAGAGAGAGAGAGAGAGAGAGAGAGAGAGATTGGGGGAAAAGGGATCGTATTGATGGAAAATAATATTGATTGATGCGCAGAGTTCTATCAGATGCATTTTTAGTGCTTTTTTAATCTGGGAAGAGACAGTTTATGTGTATGTCTGTAACTACTGAAGACAAAGCTTTCAATGATTTTCTTCAGGGCTGATCCATTCATTACATTGTACATGAACAAGCATTTGTTGAAGTAGAGTCTGTCTTTTGAACGGAAGAATATTGAAAGTTTTGAAATAAACTCTTTGTCAAGGTATTGGATTTCAGCTGAATTAATTTAAATGGCCCTTTTATGCAGACAACTTACTAGTTTCAGATTAGTCTTACTGGCATTATCCCCATAACTTGGTTGCATAATTGATAAGAGAAAGGATGTACGCATGAAAGATTGTCTTTCTGGAATGAAGATTTTTTTTAAGTTGATATATTCTCTTAGAAATACGTTTTCCAAGATCCGCAATGTGGTAAGACCAAGATAAATCATTGTGAATGATAACACCTAAAACTCTATGCGATGTAACCTCTCTTCAGTCTTATGCTCTTGGGCACGTAATGGCGCAAATGAGGATTTCATTTTCTGTTGTTTTTGACATGTTGTGACATACATGCATTTGGTTTTACTAGCACTGAGGGATATATGATTCATTTCTATCCATGCAATTAGCTTGTTGATATTTTTGTGCAGGTTGCTTACCAGTTCAGTAGGGTTACTACTATGAGATTGTAATGAGGTATCAACAGCAAACATTTCACAACATTTCTATAAACAATTGTAAGTCATTAATATAGTTAGAAAAAGTAGAGGCCCCTGACACTGACCCCTGAAGGACACACCAAATTTTAAAGGGAGTAACTTCGACCTTTTGGAGTTAATTTCAACAAGCTGTTGACGATCAGTGGAAGCAAGGTAAAGTATTTTAAGGCTGTATTCGATACTTTTGTAACACATAAGCTTTTTTTTAATTAGAAGGGAGTGGTTTATAACGTCAAACACTTTTGCAAAATCTCCAAAAAGAATTCCAGTAAGGTCATCATTGCTCATGTTTGTAAGACATCTATCGAGAAGTTGTACAAGAGCAGTGTAAACAAGAGTGATTTTCTCAAAAACCTGATTGATTTCATGAATCAGATCGTAATATTTAAGATGAGAATATAGGTGTGTTTGAACATGTCTTTCTAGTGGTTTAGACAAAAGCGATAATATTGAGATAGGTCTATAGTGTGTGTGTGTGTGTGTGTGTGTGTGGGTGTGTGTGTGTGTGTGTGTGTGTGTGTGTGTGTGTGTGTGTGTGTGTGTGGAATACAAATGCAATGCAAACAATATCATAAGACAATGATATGTTTGTTATTAATCAATCTGATAATAAATATCAATTAAGCTTTCAACCTCCCTCCCCCTCCTTCCTCCTCTTCCTCCTCTCTCTTTCTTTCTCTCCCTCCCTCCATCTCTCTCTCTTTCTGAAATACAAAAAGAAAGTAATAATATCCCAAGATGATATAATACAC
>JADBJO010003442.1:232500-244294 GCA_016801955.1 Conus betulinus | reverse complement strand
CTGCTTTTTTTCTCACCTCACACCCAAATATAAACTTCACTCTACCCTACACGGCCCTTATTTTTACCCTTCCGTGTCTGTATTGTTATGCTTATTACAATATACCACGTAAATTAACTAACCAACAACAACTAACGAGAATGAGTATACAATACTCACTGCCTCTGTCTCCAGCAGCTGTTATACCAGCGACTGCTCCTTTGACACGCCCTCGTTTCATAGTCAGGATCAGTCAATAATAAGCTAAGGCGCGAGATATATTCGCTTCTCTCCTCTATCATTCTTATCCTGCCTTGATAGAAGACCGTCCGTCTTATTATCAGTGCCGTAACCGTCTCAGGATCAATCATGACTGTTCTCTTTCCTTATCCCGTTACATACTTGAAATGAATATTTTCGTGTGAAGTATGAAAGACCAACTAACCCACGGCAAAAACGAAAGTACTTCTTAGCATCTACCGAGTGTATCGACCGCATCACTGGTTGCCCCCATGTTCCGACGCTCATCGCTTCCTGGTCTCATCAAACAGCCGTGTTTGTGCAAGACCCAGATCGGATCTGAATCTGCCTTGACGCCTTAAAATTGTTCACCCATATCGGATCGGTCGCTTCTCCCTCTCCTTATATCTTTTCTATCTTTTGGTCGTCTAAATGCAGTACTACCTCTTATCGTATATCAATCGGCATTTCTGTAAATTTTCGATACCCCTGGATTAACTTCAGTTGTCTCATTTTTCCTGATCTGATTCATTGGTCTTTGGAATTCTGAGAGTTCTTTGTTTGTGCCATTCGGAACATCTGACCGCTGATGTTCGTCCATTCAATCCATGAGGAATTTGGCCCAGTCCTCTTTGTCGAGAGCTCCCATACACTGATTTCTCTTTGACACATGAACCATGCCTGATTCGACGACCTATTTCACCGTTTTAGGCTTCTAGTTGTCGCTCGCCCTTACATTTTGCCCACGCACCGGTTCTACTCGGCCCTGACTTACTACATGTCCTGTACTTATCCGTAACGTACAATTCATACGTATTCTATATGTGTCCCCCGTGTACCTCTACCAGTCTGCTCTAGGCGGAACCTTACCCGTCCCTTATCGTACACACATCTATTAACACAGTTGCTGCTACGAAAAGGAGCAAAGGTACTTCCTCTCATTGTTTCGCCGTATGTCTTTTGGTGTCTCTGTAAGAGCTTTTTGTAAGGGCTGTCAGACACTGCTATGGCCCATCCATTCATCCCTGCTTCATTGGCTCGAACAAGCCATGTTACTATTTCTGTATTCCAAGGGGTATTACAACAGCCCCTTTACTGCTGCCTGCGGATTGAGAGAGAGAGAGAGCGCTGAGCAAGAGAGCCGGAGTCCGCAGAACTTCGAGCATGAGAGACGCGATGATGATCCAGATGAGCGCCCCCTCCTCGCGAGAGAGATGCATGCATGATTCCGGTTGTTAGCCGATCCTCCCCGCCTCCTCTCCAAAGACCCGACGTCAGGTGTGTTACTCGGTGAAGTTGCGTGCTGGTTTCCCCGCTGACTCTGGCTCCTCTCTCTCTCTCTCTTCGCCATCCATTGTCGCTGACAACTTAAAAAGTACTCCGTGTTGGGTGTTTGGGTGTACGCCCACCCGCCCGACAGCGATAGTGATTTTGACATTTCATCAAAAAATACTGGCGTGTGTACTGCAAGTACCTGTGTGTATGTGTGCGTGCCGTTACGCACATCACGTTGTGCTAGCACTTCAGTATAACAGTTTCTTCTTACTGTCGCTTCGTTGCTTCCTTGTGCACCCACCCCCATGTTGATGCCCCGCTCCCCCTTTCAGCCCCCTTTCCCTTTCTGAGTCCGTTGTCTGTCTATCTCCCCTTCATTTCCCCTGTCTGCTTTCCTCGTCGTTTTTCTATGTAGCCCCCCGATCCTTGCGCCCCATATTCCTTGCCGATAACTTATATCCAATCAACCACAACACAGTACGACATCCGAATTTTCAGTCACTTCGCTTGTATACCAGTCTTACTTGCTGTTTTAGCATTCGCAGGTTCCCGTTCCTGTGCCCGCATCTCCCTCCCCCCCCTCGCGCATTCTTACCGTAGTCACACTGTGCTTCCTGTTCCCTTGTCTCCTACTCCTCAGACACACGAACCTCCGCACCGCGTCAAGCTCCCAGCTTTCCACCAGTATTTTTAACTGTCCATGATTGTTACCTTTGTCCTTCCAGCCTGAGGTTTATCCGCTTCTCTTCGGAACTGATACTGTACCATGGAAGATGTACCTCACAGGTGATCCGATCATGACTTGTTCTTGTCTTCTTGTTGACTATATCACGAGTCCCCCTCTTTTTTTTTGCCCTAGGTTCTTTAAGGGCAGTATAACTAAAAGACTCGACCTGACTCGTGTTAACTTGGAAGTTCTATACCCATACATACATGTTTCTCCGCCTTCTTCCTTGCAACCTTTACTGCTGACTGACGACTACTCACCCACCGTCACCTCTTTAGCTTCGTAGAATGACGCACAACCGTGAACACGAACTCCCTGCACTCAATGCAAGACATTGCCACGATTTTCTTTCTTGTTTGTTCTTATCGGGGATTTTTTTATTTTGTTATTTGTGTGTGTTATCCTTCTAATTGAAGCGCGGTAAATGGTATAGCAGTAACTCTTTTTAACTCTTTTTTTCGGGATTTGTAATGTTGTGGACCCGCTCCCTTGCCCTATGTGGTTGGGTTAGTCTCTTAGCCCTCTTCTTCACCTTAATTCCAAGGTTCGGATCCGCCCCCTCCCCCCCCCCCCCCCCCCCCCCCTTGCTGATGTTGGGTCAGCTCCGCTGCCTCCTGACTTTTGTTGTGTCTTTTCTCTGGTGCTTTCTTCTTCCATCCTTCCCTTTTCTCTCGGGTCTCCCTCCTCTCCTCGTACCTCCTCCACATGCGCGTCACCCTTCAATTTTACTCGGCTAGATAGTTCACCCCCTATTTTCTCTAGTTCACCATCTTTGTTTTCGTTATCTTTTTTTTTTCTCCTCCCCCCTTTTCCTTGTCTGCTCTGTGTGGGTTGTCGTTTTCTTTTGCCTAGTTATCCTCCGTGACCTGTTTCTTAATCTTACCCGCAGCGGTAGCGATTTTTTTTTCATTCCCCCTCTCCCCGTTCTCCTTCACGCCCGTGTAGTTCCACCATTTTTTATAACCCCCCCCCTTATAATTTTGCCAAACCCCAAACACCGATTTAACACACCACCACTTCACCCCGCCCCCCTCCCCTCCTCTTGTGTCTTTTTTTGCCACGCATCCGCTCGTTTTCTCTCCCACTCACCGACCGCCTCTCTCCCACCTATCTCTCTGTTTTAGTCTCTTTCCTCTTTTTATTCTTTCCAGCCGCCCACCTGTCCTTTCTTGTTTATCCTCCTCTTCTGAGTCGACCTGGTTCTTCTCAAATAGTTTATTTGCCAGCAACCGACGTCTATCTTCGTGGACGCAAGAGAGGAGATCTCTTTTTCTTCTTCAGCCCCAGGCAAAATGTGACATTGCTTTTTGAAATGACAATTTCCCCTGTCCAGCCAGCCAATAAAGGAATAGCGTTTTTTTTTTAGAATGGACACTGGACGGCAGCATTGGGAACGTGTTGGCGTTGTGTCAGATGTTGATACACGAGAGTTGGAAACCATAGCTAGCCAGGCTGTGTCTAAAGAATGGAGCTGAACCCGGAACCTGGTGGGCACGGTGACACAATGCGTTTCTTCCACCGCAGACCTGACCGACTTTTCCCAGGACTCTTCCTTTTTCAGTCCTTCTCTCCCCCCCTCTCGTGCAACAAAATCTTTACAACAACAATTCCAATCTCAATCAACAATACCACCAACGAGCAGTCCCTTCCCCCCAGCAGCCCGACTAAACAACAACACATTCCACGTATTGTCAAAAACGTGCACGCGGCCTAAATTCAGTACAACCCATCACACATTACACACCACACACACAACACACACCAACACACAACACACACACAACAAACACACACACATGCGCGGCAGTCTCATTGTCTGTGTTTCTTACCAGTGCTAGGAAGGAAGGAACATTGTGTTATGAATATATTTCGTTTCCATTTGAAAGGAATGACATTTCTTTAGGATTTTTACAGTTTTCTTTCTTCTTCTCTTTCCCTTTTTCTTCGTCTCTATTTGTTTACTCATTTTCCTCAAACAATTTGCTTTTCATCTGTGTGCTCTTCAGTTCATCTTACTTCTTCTTCTTCTTACTATTGTATTCTTATACTCTTTTCCTCAAACCTTCCGGACGTTTTCTCGGTTGTGATTCTTTTTCGTTGCTCGGTCTTCTCCTTTCTCCTCCTACAGTTCCTCCTTCTCTTCTAGCTCATCCTTCTAGAAGGAATGCTCCTCCCTATCCAATAACTTCTCCCTTCTCTCCTCCACTCCTTTTTTCCTATTCCTCCTCCTCCTCTCTGATATTCTGCTTCTTTTTCTATTCATCCTCCTTATCTAAGCTTCCGCCTTCCAGTTCCTCCGCCGTGATCTTCCTCCCTTCTTCTATTCTGCTTCTTTTGCTTTCCCTCCCTTCTCTCTATCCTCCTGAAGCAACAACAAACAAATGATTTCTTCTTCTTCTGCTTCTTCTTTCCTCCAACTGCTCTTCTTTCTTCTTCTTCTCCTTCTTCTTCTTCTGCTTCTTCTTCTTCTTTTTCTTCTTCTGCTTCTTCTTCTTCTTCTTCTTCTCTTCTCTTCTTCTTCTTCTTTCTTCTTCTTCTGACACCCTGACACTGAAAAACAAAAAGGGACACAAAAAAAAAAAAAAAAAAAAAAAAAAGAAATGATGCACACTCAGTGTAGGTACCAGCTAAACTGAAGTGTAACCTGATATGACTCAGCGAGGTTTACCACCCGTCACTCCTGTCGTAGTTGTGATGGTAATGGGAAACAGGAAGACGGAAAGCATGACTGCCTCAGAGTGACACCCCCTTGGTGGACAGGAAACCGTGCGAGTATCACAATTTTCCGGTTCATAGCAATAAGGGGAGTACAGTTTCCACCTCACGTCGTGACAGGGCCGGCAGTCCAGCGGGTCATTTAGTGTGGAGCTTGCTTTAAAAAAATCAAAACAAAACAAAAAAACAAAACAAAACAAACAAACAAACTGAGTCCACCAGATATACTTCCAGTATCCAATGCAATCTAATCAGTGTAGTGTCCTCATCTGAAAGGCTATTGTTTTGCAGTGATGATTATGTTTACAAAGTTATTAAAACGCATTCAATATATGAAATGTATAATGCTTATAATATGCTATTCGCACACATACACAGACACAGACAGACAGACAGACAGACAGACAGACAGACAGACACACACACACACACACACACACACACACACACACACACACACACACACACGCATACACCTACACACACAGAGCATACAGAGAGAGAGAGAGAGAGAGAGGAGAGAGAGAGAGGAGAGAGAGAGAGAGAGAGAGAGAGAGAGAGAGAGAGAGAGAGAGAGACGCACCTGGACGAGCGGAAAACACGAAACGAGCACTGCCTTCCACTACTCAGCCTCACATTGCAAGCCAAGAAAACAGATCGTCCGACTCTCCCATCACGCCGCCAGCGTAGTCTTCAGCGACGTGGTGTCATTGTTTGCAGACCAAGTCATACCTTCTGCACAACATCTGCAAGGGACCGGAGAGACCTTTACGCACATCTGCTTCAGATGAGTAGATATGGAAGTTAGAAAACACCACGCTATATATAAGCAAATAAATAAATAAATCGCTAATAAGGACTGGGTTGGAAAACAGAGGCGCCTGGACGAGATTGAAGAGATGCCTGACCTCTGAATTAATCCAACTCGATGTGCAGAACCATGGGAAAGAAAGTAGAAACATACAAGAAAAAAAAACACACACACACACACACACACACACACACACACACACACACACACACACACACAAAACAAAACAAAACGAAAGAAAAAAAGAAAAATACTTGAATATTGACCAGTTACAACAACTAGCAATAAACGCTGATACGCCCACACAAAAACCTTTCACAACGCTGCCGTTTGACCAGGCTGGCATTTACTATGCAGACAGTTTAGCAGGCTGGCATTTACTGCGCAGACATTTGGCCATGACGACACTTTACTATGATTTGGGAAACACTTGAAAACAATTCAAATTGAAATGAACCCAGACATAATGCCGATTGCCATGTTCATAAATCATTCACTCAAAATTCAAAGCTCGTCGATCATGTCTCGAGTATCGCTAGTCTAGGCAGCTGAATCTGAGAAAGTAACAGAAGGCTGGAATGGCATCGAAGGTTACAACGTACAGCGTATGGCGAACGTTCCCGCCATCCCAGTCTGGCTGCTGAGAATTTCTTTTCCATTCACATGAAACCGACACAATAGTTCTAAAATGTCATATACTGAAAGGCTTTACTTATTTTACATTACAATGCAAAATGAATGTACCTGCCTAGAACCGTGCTGTTAACATACGGATAACACGCACACACCAGTCCCCCTTCCCTCCTTCCCCACTCCCAAAATAACATCGATCTGCTGCCATTGTGAAAATTTACAAATAGACTCATTGGTTTTAAAACAGTCATACATACATTGGCAGGTATTCAACCGCAGGGATTCAGCAAAACACGGAAACAAAAGGGTGAAAAGAACACTAGCTCGCAACGTTGTTGCACCATTCGCCTTTTGTCAGAATCCCGTTCGCTCAAGCCTCTCACGGACAACTGGTGGGCGACAGTACCGCTGTGTTCGCTGGTCTGCTCTCTGCTCACCCAGGTCTCCACACATGATGGCTTCTGTGGGGTCCTGTCTTCACTGAGCTCTGCTTTCTGCTTGCACCCTCTCTGCATGCCAGTCAGCCACCGGGTGTGCGCTTCATACTGGATCAGTTGACGCCTTCAGCTGTGAAGTGTGGTGAACGGTCAGCCCACCCCGTGAACAGGGGACAAGACTCGGAGCCAATGCCATTAACAGGAAGAGGGGAATGCCTTCAGCATGCGTAGGGGTAGAACTGGTGACAGTCAGTAAAACAGTGTACCCACTCCGTCTCTTCCTTGCAGTACACCTACAGATATTGTGCAGTATCTGTAGTGTTCAACACGGCGCCTGTGTCTGTACCTGTCGCCAAAGTCATGTGAAACTCCTGTCCAGGGTGTGATGGGGGTGGCTATGTAGACATGCGCCCCGGGCCTCTTTTTTCGTGTGCGTGTGCGTGAAATCTAGACTATTTTCTTGACATGGGAAAACCATAGATCAATGATATGAGCCCACACATAGAGCTGACTGCTGTTTTTGATAGAATCCACACAGAGTTCAAAACCGGGTCGATCCTCTGTAGTGTGTATGGCCAGCAGCTGAAACCTTAGAGACAACAGACCGCGGACATTGCGCCATCCAAGGCACAGTCTGGCACACATTCCATCCCTCCCATTCACATGAACCAACAGAAAAAAATTAAAAACGTAAGTTAACGAAAGGCTTCATTTCTTCTTCACAGTTAAAAAAAAAAACAAAACACGTAGACAAGATGCATGTGCCGCTATTAGTCTAGTATAATAAATCACCGAAAGCCTGTCGCAGTCATATTTTAGAAATGCCTTTTAAAGTTAGAGCTCTCGTGCGCTGTCAGTGTAACCCCCCACACACCCTCCATCCCCCCCCCCCACCCCCCCCCCCCCAAGATGTAGTCCTATACTTCTATTACGTGTTGATCAATCTTAGCAGTCGACAAGCAGTTCCAACTTTTTCGCTGTACATTGAAAGGATGATTCAAGTCAACTAAGGCCTCCCGCATATAGGACCCGAAATGGTGATGCTCAATGACTTTAATGGGATTAACAACAACAACAACGGCAACAACAACGACGACAACAAAATACATCCATTTTGGTGTTTTATTACCCGTCACTTTCAAGAGGCATAAGCTCGTGTTCAAATGAAACGGATCTCAACGTTCACTGTAAACCAAATGACTGTGCTCACTGAAGTCACTGTTACACTCACTTTCCATCTTTGAAATAACCGAGAAACAAGCCTTATTTCTTGAGATAAAAAATCTGACAGACTGGCCATTTGTAAACTTTGCCTCTCAATTAATAATTTGTAATGAATGGAGACCGAACTGGTTCTAGAATTACGGACTGTCCGAAATGTTGATTTTTGATAATGGCAGATATTCGCACACGCACATTATCCAGCCAGCAAATCTAAACATCACATCAGCTCAAAAACATCCCCGAAGGCATAAAATGACAAGGTTTTTTGAAATGAAATTCGCCGAAACAGCAGTCAAAATAAATCTGAACAATAATGTGGTAACTCCAACCTGACTCAGTGACCTGCAAAGATTTCGATGGCTCCGACTTGATATATCAAGAAACATCAAATTTCAATATCATTTGTTGAGTTTATGGTAATCAGTTCAAAAGAAGTCCTGAAGCTATCTCTCGTTTGGAGACTGCATCATTTGAAACAAAGTCTACGACTTAAACCATGTCACCAACGATTTAACGATAAAATGTTATAACTCAAGAATAAACCACCACTGCCAAAATCTCCCTCCCTACCTCCCTCTCTCTCTCTCTCTCTCTCTGTCTCTGTCTCTCTCTCCCTCCCTCCCTCCCTCCCTCTCTCTCTCTCTCTCTCTCTCTCTCTCAATAGTGGAAATGAATAGTTTTGATACGCAATGTTCAGAGGTACTGGAGATTATGAGTATGTAAATATTGCACACACACACACACACACACACACACACACACACACACGCACACGCACGCAGGCTTGCGCGCGTGCGCCCGCGCACACACACGCACGCACGCACTCCACGTCAAAAGTATGGGTTTATTAAGAAAAAAAAAACTTGTTGTTTTAGGTTACAGTCACACCACAGTTCCCCGGTGAAATAGCTGTTTGACAGGAGCCCACGCCACGTAGAGCTGAGAGCCTCTCGGAAAGACAGACAGACAGACAGACAGACATATAGGAGATGTCTGAAATACCCGTGCTGCTGTCTGATTTCGGAACGAACCCGCTGTGTCGTGACGGCCGTGTGACATTGTCCGTAGCGTAGTAATACGGTTGTAGCGTGACACTGTTGTAGCGTGACACTGTTGTAGCGTGACACAGTTGTAGCATGACACGGTTGTAGCGTGACACTGTTGCAGCGTGACACTGTTGCAGCGTGACACGGTTGTAGCGTGACACGGTTGCAGCGTGACACGGTTGTAGCGTGACATGGTTGTAGCGTGTGACACGGTTGTGGCGTGACACTGTTGCAGCGTGACACTGTTGCAGCGTGACACGGTTGTAGCGTGACACTGTTGTAGCACGACACTGTTGCAGCGTGACACATTTGTAGCGTGACACGGTTGTAGCGTGACACGGTTGCAGCGTGACACTGTTGCAGCGTGACACTGTTGCAGCGTGACACGGGTTGTAGCGTGACACGGTTGTAGCGTGACACTGTTGCAGCGTGACACGGTTGTAGCGTGACACTCACTGCCCATGGCGAACACGCCAACACTTCGTCCACTGCCGTTTGTTCCGTCAGGGGAGGCAGGGGAGGCACGGGAGGCAGGGGAGGCAGAGACATGAGCGACAAGCAGTCTGCCTGTGTGACTGGTGGACATGAAGGATCTCCGACATGCCCTGTGTGACTGGCGGCCCGTGGACATGAAGGGTCTCCGACATGCCCTGTGTGACTGGCGGCCCGGGGACATGAAGGATCTCCGACATGCCCTGTGTGACTGGCGGCCCGTGGACATGAAGGGTCTGTGACATGCCCTGTGTGACTGGCGGCCCGTGGACATGAAGGGTCCCTGACATGCCCTGTGTGACTGGCGGCCCGTGGACATGAAGGGTCTGTGACACGCCTTCCGTCCAGCGGCTAGGAGCTCGTCCTCTTGTTGGAACTCCAGAGAGTACCTGTAATTACAGGCTCTGAAAGCTGGTTCAACAACGGGCATTCTGATGAGGCGGGCAGACCCTTCCTGGGAGCTCGTCTTCTTGTTGGGACTCAAGAGGACCTGTGATTGTAGGGTCTAAAAGCTACATCATCAACGGGCAATCTGATCCGGTGTGCAGACCCTTTGACTCTGCACTGCTGGATGTGCTGGTGGGCTGGAGCTGCTTCTTCCATTTCCCGAAAACCATCCCTCGTCCAATGTCGTTGGAGTTGGACACGGCAGAAGTAGGTGGTAGCTAAATTGGAAGAAACGGCCGAAGTGGGTGATAGTTGAACGTGGCTGAAATGAGTGATAGCTGAACGGGAAGAAACCGCCGCCGAAGTGGTGATAGATAGCTGAAAAAAACAACAATGAAAAACAAAGAACAAAAACAACAAAAAAACCCCGGCAGAAGTAGGTGCTAGTTGGATGGCGTAGGTGTTACTTACACGACCGCTACGACAGCCCTGAAAACCAACCTGGTTTACCCTGAAACGGCCGGCGAACGACTGGCATAGCGACCTGGAAGTGGTTTATCCATCACTCCAGAATATAGGGGAAAGAGATGAACACTTTGTAATGCTCTCAGAACAAAAGCATCCCATGTCCAACCATGGTACGTCCCCAGCGTCTGATGAAAGGTCCTCTCTCCTCTGTCCACAGGGCCAGCTCCCCAGCGCCACTCCTCGTGGTGGTATCCTGGACCGGAACTGTTTGAAAATTCTAAAAAGAGAACGGTATCAGTTCCGCCACAGGATACAGATATAAACAGATTACAGGACCAGACACAAAGCATGGCCACCTCCTAGGTCTTCTTCAGGCAAAAAACAAACAACATTTAGGACCACGAACACGAAGAACGAGAAACCACTTATCTTCTCACATCGGCGCAAAATGGCTGTTGGATGAAAACGAGGCCGTTAAGGAGGGAATCATTGGAGTTGAAATAAGTAATGATAACCCATGATAATATTGGTTATCAATAGCAATGACAGTGGCGATGATGAAAACGTAAATGATAAGAGGAGGGATACCGGTCATTTTTTTTTTTTTTTTTTTTTTTTTTTTTAACTAAACACTGTAGGATAGAAAGAAGAAAAAAGGGAGGTGGGGGTGGGTGGTGAAGGGGGTGAAACAGTAGAGTTTTTTTTTTTTTTTGTAAGTATTGTTTTTAAAGGTATGATGCATTAGTGATGGAACTGTTTCAATTCACTTCCAGCGAACTTCAGCGTCGACTTCCAAGATGGCTAAACCCCGTCTTATAATTGTCTGTCGTTACTATGGTCACTGAATGACGTACTAATTAGGAGGGGCACTTCCAGACCATGATGAAGCAATGTCACACAGTGAAGGAGGAATTAATTAAAATCTGATTACGGAGCAGTCAGAAAAAAGAAGGAAAAAAAACCTATTCGCAAGTGCCAAAAGTGGAAAACTATTGAGTAGTTTATACTATTGCCTAAAATAACGTTTTTTTTGAGCAGAACATTTTCCATTACAAAGCATTAAGAAGTTTCATTCTAAAAAATGAAAGGAGTAACTGAGCTTACACGATAATAAACGCGACGCATCCTTCATATACGATTACTGTCGGGGTTGACTTTGTCGGGTGGGTCACTTTAGTCTTGTAGCTGATCTCTGAAATACTCCCAGGGAGCATTTTGATACAAGGTCGCGGAACGCTTAAGCTGTTCACGCCTGACAAAAATTCGGCCCCGATGATTATGGTCTCTCGTGGTCGGCCGGGCTATCAAGGACAGGACTGGCAACGCTGCGGCCATGTTGCACTATACCTTAGCATACCCC
>JADBJO010003442.1:225000-230000 GCA_016801955.1 Conus betulinus | reverse complement strand
AGCCAGGTTCTAACCTTGTTATTTATATTCATATATGTATGTAACGGTCGCAAGAAATCTCATGTCAAGTTTACAAGTCTGGATTCCACCACATGATGGTCTCACACAGGTGATGATGATGCCAAACATGCTAAATAAAAAAAAGATAGTAAAACCTGACTTCCAATTCAGTAGATAGGAGTAAATATCAAATATATTCTCGTCGAATACACAGCCTTAGAATGCAGACTTGCCTACAAGAGGGAGGGGGTACGAGATGGAATTCTGTTTCAGTGAGCGCTCTGTTTGTGCCTTCGCCAAAGCCGAGTTCTGCAGGAAGCTGGGGTGCCCCTCAGCCTGTGAGCTCTTCCAGCTTGTGAAGTCTAGTGCTTGAAAAGTTGTGATTCGTTAAATGTCATCTCCATTTTCGGTAACTGGATTTTTTTCCCGTCCCCAGTCTTGTCTTCCATAATTCGATCAAAAAAAAAAGTCAGTTATAAACAATTCAGTCCCACTCATTTTTTTTTTTTTGGTTGGGGGATGAGGGCATTGAAATAGGTAGGAGGACCTGCCAATTTTAGACAGCTTCTTCTCAGCTCATTCTTCTTGAGAAGTTGCTTCTCATCAGCAGTTAACCAGCAGCGAGGCAGCGTGATGAGCTCTGAGCAGAACGAAACAGCTTGGATTGCTGGTCCTGCTGTTCTCCATGTGAAAGAAATCATGAAACATGAAGAGCACACACTGCAGAAAAGCTCCTGTTCGCGCGCTCTTCCGCTGAAAAGGAAGTCTGTCTCTTGAAATGAAGCATTTTTTTACTGGAATGGATTTCAACGTTTGCTGTCTCCCCTCTATTAAGATGGAAGGCATTAAGGTCAGGGTTCATTATTCTGTGTGTGTGTACCTAACAGGCAAATTACCTTGCTTCTTTGTCGTCTTTGGTTTCTTTCTTAGATATGCAAAAAGAACGCATCTTAGTCTTCGTCCAAATAATCAGAAAAAAAGGTTATATCAACCGTTTGAAATCTGAACATTTCTTAAGGAGAAAGCTGAGAGAAGGGAATTTTACCGAAAATGCGCACTCTGGCTTGTTTTAATGTAAGAAAGAGATTCTTTTTGAACCCTTGGTAGTGAGAACACCACACATATTATGGACTGTGGTGTGTCTCTATTTGATGCCAGAAGCACAGACACAACAAGCCGTGTCTCCCTGATGAGTCCGATCCAGCGGACGAAAGACCTAGGAGCAGGCAATACAAAGATATGCCTTCGAGAGGGACTACGATGGTTCCCTCATGCAGCTAGTGAACAGTTTTCATATTTATAATATATTTTCTTATTTTCATGTTCCTATTTTCTTCATCTTCAAACACCCCCCCCCCCCCCCCCCCCCCCCCCCCCCCCCCCCCTAGTCCGAAATCTTTGCCAAGTCATTACTGTGAAGACAGAGAGGTTGTTGGCCTGCGCTTGTTTTCCCCACTATTAGATTGTTCATCTTTGTATTTGTCTGACTTTATTCAAGTTCAAAAGGCTGTGCCAGTCTTGAATAAAAGTTACTCTGTGTTAGGTTTTCTTATGGGAGCAAGAGTTACCCTACTTGTTTATTGTTTATGATGATGATGATGATGATGATGATGATGATGATGATCATCCATCATCATCATCATCAACATCATCAACATCGTCATCATCATCATCGCCATCATGATGATGATCATCATCATCATCTTCATCATCTATCATCATCATCATCATCATGATCATCATTATCAACCATCACCACCACCACCACCACCACCACCACCACCACCACCACCATCATCATCATCATTATGATGATGATCATCATCATGATCATCATTATCAACATCATCATCCCCACTATCCTTCTCCTCCTCGTCCTCCTCCTCCTCATCAACACCACCACCATCATCATCACCATCACCACCATCACCACCACAACCACCACCACCGCTATCATCATCATCATCATCATCATCATCATCATCATCATCATCCTTGTTATACTGGGTAGTCACGGTAATCAATATTGCCTGTTTTACCATCATGATTCTTCGGCACTGGTCGTCTAGAGCACGCCAAGGGCAATGAAAATAACTCCACATGACAAAAACCTCACAGAAACACTTTGAGTGCTCCCTGTCTATAACATCAAGTCTCTGGTATTACTTTGCGTGTAGACAGAGTCAGAGAGAGAGAGAGAGAGAGAGAGAGAGAGAGAGAGAGAGAGAGAGAGAGAGTCGAAAAATTCCCGGTTAATCTTATTTGAGAATAAGAGCCCCCCGCCCCTCTCCTCCTCTCCCCTGTGCCCCCACCCCCACCACACATACACTGAGAGAGAGAGAGAGAGAGAGAGAGAGAGAGAGAGAGAGAGAGAGAGAGAGAGAGAGACAGAGAGACAGACAAAGAGAGTCGAAGAGGAGGGAACAGAGGTATGGCAAGAGCCAAAAGGTTTAGAGGAGAGACGGAAGTGACGTGTACGTTTCCATTAGGAAGGGATTGGAGTTGCAACTTCCGGTGTGTAGGCGTCGGCGTCGACGATCTATGTTTCAAATTTCCCGGTTGTGTCTCCGTTGACCAGGACATTGCTGGAGGTGACCAGCCACCCCCCCACGTCCCCCGCCCCATCGCCTTCTCTTCTCTTTTTTTTCCTTTTTTCCCCCCAGAGTTTATTGACTATCTATTTATTCTTTCTTTTTTTCAGTTACTTATTTATAGATCTAGTTGCAAAGTGAGACGACTGCAGGCGGAAATCTAAACAAATCTTACATAAATGTTAGCCAACCGCCAGGAGAAACGTGGACCAACGAGTCACAAGACAAAACACGACGCGTTTCGACCTCTTTGTCTTCTTCAGGCGAGACACGAACAAACAGGACAATGAAAATGAACGAGTTTTTCCACTTAGCTTAGATCTCTTCAGCGCAAGGTAGACAGGCGTTGAATGAAAAAGGGGCTGTCAGAAGGGAGATAATGCGTGAGTCAAGGTAGTAATGATGACTTATTTGTTTATGTATTTTTATTTATTTGCTTATCTGTTTATTTGTTTATTCATTTTTATTTATTCATTTATCGATCTATTATTAATTTTATCATTATTACAATTCTGTTTTTTTTTTTTCTACGGTCTCCTCTTCCGTGTAATGTCAGTGGTATTTACTCCCCGCCCACTCATTTCGGCTCTCCGTCTTAGGACACTCCCGGGTTTGTCCCGTAGCAGTCCTGATACCGGCAATCAACAGGGAGCGGTCAAATATGAAGTCGTCATGAAGCAACCCGCCCTGAGGAGACACTGCACTGCTGCTGAGTCATTTCGGTGGGTTCCTGTGGTGCCTTTCCAGATACAAAAACACACAGGACACTACTTATGACACCCCCCCCCCCCCCCCCCAGCCTAGCGACGACAGTAATTGCTTAGCCTCGGAGCCAGTGTGCGTGAGCACCCCCCCCCCCCCCCCCCCCACTCCACCCGAGGTAGCCTCAGGATTTGTTGTAAACTGCTAAACCGGTGGCTTTCTTACATGCCACTGGTCTTTTTTTGGTATGTTACTGGTGAATTGTAGTTAGAGAGATGGATTACAATAGGTTAGGAATACATTCCTCAACATCATGTCGAGGCACAATCTGCACCAATCAAACTTCCGTCACACATAACATATGCAAAGCTCTGACTAAGAACGGCAATGAAGGGCAATGCGGGAATTTGTGCAAGAAGTGTGACAGAAGCATGAAAGCTGTCACTCTCAGAGAGGAGGAGCCATCAGAAGGTGAACTGGGTGCGACACAGACTACTTTTGATGCCGGAAAGGTCGTCTGATTCCATCCAAGACCAAAGTCGCCCACACGTCTGTCTTGGTTGGAATCAGACGACCCTTCTGGCATCAAAGTAGTCTGCGTCGCATCCTGTTCACCTTTTGATGGCTTATGTCAAAGACCTCTGGCTAGAGGAATGAAACTCGCAGACGGATAACAAACTACTTAAAATCTGTCCAGACCTGAAAGAGTTTTTACCATGTTCCAGAGGCATCCGTAAAGATGAAACAGTCTTGTGCTGTTTGCATACAGGCCATTTGTTTTATACCCATTCTTATCTTTGAAAGGTGAAGAAGCTCCGTGGTGCGTTCCATATCATGTTCCACTCACATGTTCTTTTAGAATGTTGGGACTTGCACGATGTGAGACATAAACACTTTATAGCAGACTCCATGCAGACTTTGTTCAGAGATGTCCCACATGACGTGATCTTTGAGCTTCTGAGGGAGATTAAACATTTTTCATCTGATCTAAGATTTCACAGAATAAAGATTTTTAACGGAGTTTCTGGCGCGTTTTTTAGAAGGTGTGTTACAAAGAGATGTGATTTTTCTTTTTTGGATGACTTGTGAGGTGATTTTAACGCGGTGACAGCCCTGATGTGACCCTTTGCGGTCGGCTGGGCGATAAGCAACATTACCTCACCTTACACTGAGAGTGCAATGACCGTCTGACTGGGTTTCTGGCATGGAGAGGGTGTGTGTGCAGCGCCTAATCTCCTGGAGGACTTTTCCCTTCCCGTTCAAGATGATGTTGAAGTGATGAGGCAGTCTACTACGCCATGACGAAGGATGGACAAAACTGGTTAATTATGCGTTCAACTCATTTCTGTGTGACGTATGTTGGATCACACTCATCCTCGCTACCTTTGTGGACTTTCAGACCGCTTTCTTGCGAAGTCTTGCAAGCCAAGATGGCGGAGAATGGGTAAAACAGAATGTTCCCTAACAGTTTCAGACACATTCTTTTCGTCGTTACTGTTCCACTGATGAATGGCATGCAGCTGTGAACACGTCCTAACCGTCATCTCCACACCATCCTTATGCAGGGAGATGCGGGCACAGACGTAGACACAGATCGATGTAAACCTGGTTACAATATAGTGTTCGTGTCTTGTAAACCATTCTGTATCTTGTGTGTGTGTGTGTGTGTGTGTGTGTGTGTGTGTGCGCGTGTGTGCGTGTGTGCGT
>JADBJO010003442.1:200000-212500 GCA_016801955.1 Conus betulinus | reverse complement strand
CATCTGCTATCCAAGAACCTCTGTCACGTGACAATGTGTCCCAGCTTAATCTGTCACGTGACAATATAAATAATAATAATAACAATAATGAATACTTATATAGCGCCTATTCTCGGCTAGAGACCAAGATCTAAGCGCTTTACAATCCACACTCGTTTACACAACGGGCTGCCTACCTGGGTAGTGCCGACTGAAGAGCCGCCAGCTGGCGCTTCATTCAGTCGTTTCCCGTGTCATCCGGTCAGTATCGTTCAATATCGTTCGCTCAGTTTTCTTACTTCCTTCATTCTTTCCATTTCTCACGCAGGGTGCATGCTATGTGTAACGTGTCATCCATACCAACGGCTAAACTGGCCTTCTCTTCCGAAAGTTGGTGATGGGATTTTACGTGTGTGCAAGATGTTATGCGTGCGTTCACACACGGAACCTCGGTTTAGAGTCTCATTCGAAGGACTGTATGGGAAATGGAGTCAGAACCAATGTTAACTCTGAGGGAAAAATCCCCCTGTACCGAAACGGCCCGGCGGAGATTCGAACCCGCAAACCCAGGATCACGAGTCCGGCGCTCTACCAACTGAGCGATTCCTGCTCAATGTGTCCCTACTCAGCCTCTGTCACATGACAAAGTGTCCCTGGTTAACCTCTGTCACATGACAAAGGGTCCCAGGTTAACCTCTGTCACATGACACATGACAAAGTGTCCCAGGTTAACCTCTGTCACATGAAAAAGTGTCCCAGGTTAACCTGTGTCACGTGACAAATTATCTCTACTTAACCTCTGTCGCGTGACAAAGTATTCCTACTTAACCTCTGTCACATGACAAAGAGTCCCTACTTAACCTCTGTCACATTACAAAGTGTCCCTACTTAACCTTTGTCACATGACAAAGTATCCCTACTTAACCTCTGTCACATGACAAAGTGTCCCTACTTAACCTCTGTCACATGACAACGTGCCCCAGCTTAACCTCTGTCAAATGACAAAGTGTCCCTACTTAACCTCTGTCACATGACAAAGTGCCCCCACTTAACCTCTGTCACATGACAAAGTGTCCCCACTTAACCTCTGTCACGCGACAAAGTGTCCCTACTTAAACTCTGTCACATGACAATGTGTCACAACTTAACTTCTGTCACGTGACAATGTGTCCCAGCTTAGCCTCCGTCATCTGACAATGTGCGCCAACTAATCCTCCGTCACATGATAATGTGTCCCCCTATTTACCCTGTGTCACAACTCCACCTCTGTAACGTGACAAAGTGTCCCGGCTCAAACACGTTTTCCAAGGAGGTGGCAAGAAATCGGAGCAAGGGGAGGTGTCAAGGCTGTATGGACATGTTTCCTGTAGAACCGAGGAACCACCCAGACAGGACACTCCGCGCTGGCTACCGTCCCATTCCTGCATCACGCCGGCAGCGCATTCTGCACTCAGCGTGCACCCTTCATCTCTGGATGACAGGCTAGCGGCCTGTTTTCGCAGGCACACAGGCACAGGCATAGTCGATGGAATGCTCCGCAGCAAAAAATATTTGACTCCTTCAACTGGGGGCATGACGCTGCCGATGGCACAGCTGGGGTCCAGAATTCACGGTCAGTTCCAGCCGTTGGCCTGCTCTGGATCCCTGTTCCGTTCAGCCCCCCCCCCCCCCCCCCCCCCCCCCCCCCCCCCCCCCCCCCCACCCCCCCCTGTGTTTGATTCCATGGGTCAGGTAAGTTGGAACAAAACGATCAAGAGGAAATGTCATTGGTCATTGGTAAGAGTCAGTAACAAGGTAGTGGAAATAATGTCACTGATATATGCCATGATAAAAAAAAACAACAACCTTAAACATGTTGTTCATAGTTACTTATACCTCTGTGTGTAAGAGATTCTTTTTCTTCTTCTTCTTCTTCTTCTTCATTATCGTCCTTGATATATAAATAATTTTCTTCTTAATGTAAAATATCATTGAATTATCTTGATTTCTTTTACAGCAATAACTTATGTTGACTCTCAGTTTGATTTCTTTTTAGTAATGTTGAAACAGGTCCATGCAGTATGTCATAAACTGATCGTGTGCATTGTCTTTTTTTGCCGAGGTGACCTTGTTCTTCCTTTAAGAACAGACACTTCATTGCAAAGGGAAAATGTTGCCAACAGATGGAGATATTGAAGACGGCAAGCCCAGGTCTCGTCAGATAGTTGATTTGCAGCGAAGAGTAATCACGTGACAGCTGGAGGGTGGTGTTTTTTCGCCGGTGGGCTCTGCAGTCATGAAATACGGGCTGGTACACCCAGGGGGATGCTACTTTAAGGCTGTTATGAGTTGCATCCTGTAGTCTGATTTACCTCTGTTCAGGAGCAGTTATGTCCCTTGATATCTTAATGGAGTGTCCTGCGTGTGCCTGTACCCATTGTCAACACAGCGCGCAGGCCTCCAAGGGTGGTACAGGACTGCTCTAAAGGCAGGTGAGGACAGTGCTTCTCTGGGTCCTTCCCAGCACCTTCGGGTGTTTCTTTTTCTTTTCTTCAGACACTTCATTGCAAAGGGAAAATGTTGCCAACAGATGGAGATATTGAAGATGGCAAGCCCAGGTCTCGTCAGATAGCTGATCTGCAACGAAGAGTAATCACGTGTCCACCACTAGCTCTATTCATTGGCCCATTGTTCCAATTTCATGAAGCGCTTCGCTCCAGTCTACAGCATCTCGTGAGGAAGGACCAGGCGCCGAATAGCTTCAAAACTCTGTTCCTGAAGAGTGTGTGGGTCGGGAGGCGCTGGAAACAGTGCACCGCATGTTTGTTTTGACGTGAAACAATGGAACAGTTTGACACAATATGAACTGACCACATACAACAACAACAACAAAGAAGCAAAACAAAACAAAACAAACACAAAGAAAGTAAAACAGCAGCCAGGTCCACAGGTTTGCGCCGCCAAGCTCTCTCAGCCAATCGCGAGGAAGTGTACGAACTTCAACGAATCAGGTTGCCGTACACATATACTAAAACTTCTAAACAAAAGAGAGGATGAGCAAAGATGCAGATTAACCAATCAAGTTTCGGATTCAGCTTCTGTCTGTAAAACCCACTTCCCCCTCCACATGAACCAGATTCAACATTCCCTTCACAGGCCACAGGTCAAAGGTCATCTCTGTGAATCATGTCGAACAATTTTGGTTTATTGTATTTTATTGATTGTTCTTGTTTTTTTTTTGCGTACGCAGGTTGATACTGCTGCGGACACTCCCTGTAAAGACAGGCAAGGAATAATCCCATCTGCCCAACAAATTGAGTGGAGTTTTTGTGCGTATGACCGTTTTTTTTTTTCATCCCGCCATTAAGGCAGCCATACTCCAACTTCTGGGAAGATGGTTGCTATCGGGCAAACTGGCCTCTTCGCGAAAGTTGGTAATGGGATTTTACGTGTGTGCAAGATGTTATGCGTGCGTTCACACACGGAACCTCGGTTTACAGTCTCATTTGAAGGACCGCACGGGAAATGGAGTCAGAACCAATGTTAACTCCGAGGGAAAAATCCCCCTGTACCGAAACGGCCCGGCGGAGATTCGAACCCGCAACCCCCCAGCATCACCAAGATATACGAGTCCGGCGCTCTACCACTGAGCTATTCCAGCCCCCGAAGTTTGGAGTCTGGCACCTTCCCTCACTTCCAGAAGGTCTGTGACGCCCAACGTTTGTGTTGCCTTCTCTGGAGGCACTTAAGTGTGTAAACGTTGTATTCTTGTATTGCCTTCTCTATAGGTACCTGTGTTTCACGTCAGTGTTCTTTGCCCTAGCTCTAGCAGGACCAGCAGTCACTATCTCTTCTTCATCTGTGTCAATCATGTTTTCAGCGATCATTTCAAAAGTTCATCCTCATGGGCCGAGACACGGTAACGTGCCCCGACTGGCAGCAAGGCCCTTAAGTGTGTTTCGTTCCAGTGATGCGCCAGACCCACCTGCTAGCAGGTGCAGCTTGTGACGACGACGCTGTGACGACGCAGGCACCGGCAGCTGGTCTTGAGGCACTCCAGGAACAGCCCCAGGAAGGCTGGCAGCACTGCCAGTGGCAGCAAGACGTGAGCGGTGTAGGCCTCTCCTGCGCGGTTAATTGGTTTTGTTTAATATTTTAGCCTTTTTCCCTTTCGAACTTATTTGAACGATTTAAGTGTTTTGTAATCACCATTATTATTCATATAAGCACTCACACACATATGCACACAAACATACTCAAGCACACTCGCATACACACACACGAGCACACGCACACGCGCACATACATGTGTGTGCCAAGCATAAGCACATACGCTCTTTCTTTCCCCTTCTCTCTCTTTCGGCACGATTTTGTTTTTTTTTCGTCTAATATCACGATAAGTGGAAAGACGTAAAATGAATGACACACACACACACACACACACACACACACACACACACACACGCATGTCCTTTCGTGTTTTTGTATTTGTCTGTCAGGAACATTGTGATAAAACTACGCGGCGCCGATGGCCAGTTTGAACTAAACAAGATGGAATTATGGAAAGTAGCCCAAAGACGAACAGTTTGGAACCAGCTCCGTGACGCGAATCCGGATCAAGCGGTAGATCCAGATCTGTGGAATGAGATTGTTACAAAACTGACCGCTGAAAGTGAACCTTAAGAAGGAACTGTTACGAATGTGCAACTGTCTGCGGAGTGTTACATTTTTTGTGGAATATTGAGACGTTCGAGGTACATAATCGCTGATATTACGCATCTTGTATACTCTTGTAAAAACAATTACATGGGAAGTAACTTCATTCTGTGTAGCAGCTTTTACCTCCCCTTTCAGAAACACATGCATGGACCTGAAAGGTGAACACAGGATCTGTTCAGCTTGGTAGTGATCGGCACTCCACATTTTTATTTTCATTTTGGTGGCTTTGGGAAAAGAAAAGAAAAGAATTACGCAAAAAAAAAAAAAAAAAAAAAAAAAAAAAGAGAAAAAAAGAAAAGAAAGGGAAATAACATCCAAGGTATAAGGAACCCTGCCTTCCTGCGGCAGACAGGGGAAAGCACTCACCGACCAGCGCCAGCACGAAATGGCAGTGCGACCCGTGCGCCGGATAGCGACACTTGGACCACAGCCCTTTCCGCACGTACACCTCCTCGCCCTCCTCCTCCGGGTCGCTGATGGTGTAGGCCAGCCAGATGCTGGGGGTGCCCAGAGCGATGACGACCAGCAGGAAGCACGCCGCGTTGAGGATGTACAGCCACGGGCACACGCAGGACCTCGCCGACTGGGTCGGCTGGTGAGCCGCGACGCTGTGACCCCTCGTCACGTCCTCGGAGATCGTAGAGTCTAGCCGGGCGAGGGGAGTGGGGATGGTGGTGGTGTCTGCCATGGGGGGGTGCTGGTAGTGGTGGTGGTTGTGGTGGTGGGTGGTGATGCTGTTGGAGCTGGCGGGTGGGTGGGGTCACCACGCTGGCGTCCATAGTGTTCAGTTCTGTTCTCTGGGTTGATGATGGGGACCAGTACGGCTTTTTAAAATTTTTTTAAACTCTAGACGTTCCAATTCAATGCCCTGAAAAAAAAACAAACAGATGTTGGTGTTAAGAGAAGACTTTCATTAAGAAAACAGTGCATGTATGACTCTAATTGATTGGATCATTTTATGATCTGAGTTCTGGTTGAATGATTTTTTAAAAGTTTGCTGTATCATCTTCAGTGCGACTTCATTGGCATGGCGCCCATGCCGCTTAATCCGGCTCCCCGTCCATAGCCACACCCAGGCCTGTCCCTCCACAGCCCCGGCACCGGTAATCCACCGGGAGCAGCCAATGTCAGGTCGTCATGGGGGGCAACCCATCGGAGGAGACACTGCCCTGCTGCCGAGTCACTTTTGTGGTGTTCAGTGGCGCCTGTTCTGATCCAGCAAACGCAGGACACCACCTACTAAGCTCACTACTGACGACAATAATGGCTTTTTCGCCGAACCAGCGAGAGTGAGCTCTCCCCCTGGAGGGCGCTACCACGTCCGTCCAATGACAGTCCCCGTGAATTTGAATTTGCCGACACCAGCGACCCTGACAGAACCTCCCCAAGGGAAGAGACGTGGAGAGGACATAGAAACTACGGTCACCATGACAGCAGGGCATGACAGAACACAGAATTCAGGACTTTTTTTTTTTAATGCTGATCGATTAGGATGGTGATGAACGATGCTACAGACTTCCATTCTGGTCTGAGACTGCCTGACAGGGGTGTACTTTTATGTTTACTTTCATAATTCATCCCCGAGAGATACATACACCTGCAGTGTTGGTCGGAAAATTTAAGGAATTCTCACCGTGAGGCATTCATGACGTGGATGAAACTCGACTGAGTGGTCCCAGTCTTCCCAACTGAGCCTATAGCAAACTCAGCTCTGATCAGAAGCCGATCTGAGCAACCCCTCCCCCTCCAACATAAATGGCTCTGATGGGAATCGAATCCTCGACCTCCTAGCCGGGAATAAGCAACGCTAATCACTTAAACGTATCCCCTCATTATTTTAGATGTAATGTTCTGCTGTGAGAGTCCATCTTTCAGATATCTGAGCAATCTTGTCGATAAATACAGAGGTCAAAACACTACAACAACAGAGAAAAAGTGTCCTTGTGGTCAAGCCTGACAAGCTATTTCCACTGCAGTGCCAAAACGCTGGCAAGGAAAGTCACCACCACGAGAGCTTCCATCTGTCAGGCATTAAGGCCAGACTGCTTTAAACAACACACATTCCAACTCGTGTGTTGAAGTCACCACCACGAGAGCTTCCATCTGACAGGCATTAAGGTCAGACTGCTTCAAACAACACACATTCCAATTCGCGTGTTTACTCGGCATTTGCGGAACTTGGAAGGAGTCTCACTGACTTTGATCCGTGGCAGAACAGACAACGGAGAGAAGCCATGCGTGATGGCGAATGAGCGGAAGTGCTTCCTGCCGCCCTCTGATGTTGACGTGTTCCATCGGTCGTTAGAGGAGCTGTCAGCAGATTGCACACGTTTCTTGGTCCCCCTGGAGGGCCACCTGATCTCAGCACAAGACAGGGCTGGGCCTTCTCTAGATGGCTGTTTAACAAAGCAGTGGTCAACAACCATGAAATATTAAAAAAAAAAACACACGCGTCAACCATAACCATTGTTAAATGCTCCGTGAACGCAGCAGATGGTTGCCCATGACGGTCAGACTCTTATTTACTGTCAGATATCAAATCTTTCCCAAACTGCCACTTTACTTTGCAGTGTACCAGGACACCTTATCACGGTACTTATCATCCTCACAACAATGTGACAGGGAGTGTAATGTCTCCGTGGAACAATGTTTTCCCACCGTCAAGACTGCACAACTTCACAAAGTGAGAGCGGTGTGTGAACCGGACACAAGACAACCATGGCGACGCTCCACACATACAACGCTGCAATCTGCCATGTCGCCATGCCTTCCTGTCCCTCAAGCTTCAGTCGGCCTGTGACTTGACTTCACACACACACACACACACACACACACACACACGCACACACACACACACACACACACTCACACGCACACATTCTCTCTCTCTCTCTCTCTCTCTCTCTCTCTCTCTCTCTCTCTCTCTCTCACACACACACACACACACAGTCACACACACACACACACTCTCTCTCTCTCTCTCTCTCACACACACACACACACACACACACTCACACGCACACACACACACACACACACTCACACACACACACACACACACACACACACACACACACTGGAGTCATTCTCAATCACTTGAAGAGTCTTCTTCGCCACGACTCAAGAATGCAAGTAAGTGCTCTTGATGTTGATGAACGGGTTGACTACGTCAAAAAACGTTGGCAAACTATTTCACGCCAACTGTCGCTAGGACAAAGACACAGTCTGACGAGCTTCAAGGCTGTTGGGTCCACAGCATGAGCTGAAAACACGGGCGCAGATCAACGCCTATTTCACAGACAAAACAAACCACAGTACACTTCGACAAGTATGTCTTCTTTACACGTCACAATGACAGACAAACAAACTGAAAAAACACAGGACTTCCCAGTGGCTCTGAGGAGCAGAAGACAACGTGAAAGAGAGAGACGAAGGAGCGAGGACTGTTCAGAATCCAGGAGAGCAGCAGAACGAGAAGCAAGGGGGAGAAAGAAATGAGCGTACCTCTTTAAAGGCACGTGACACAAAGCTGAACGTTTTATAAATGAGAGCTGTTTTCTTCCCCGATAATGAACGTTCAATACAACAACATCGTTTACAATAATCAACCTGTTCCGGCAAACCTTGGTGGGAGGACAAACAGTTTTCTGATGTCTTAGGACAGAGAACGAAGCTCAAGGGCGTACAGAGCGCTTTGTGTCTGCTATATGGCTGGCTGGCTATTGACAGCCTGTCTGCTGTATGGCTGGCTGGCTATTGACAGCCCGTCTGCTGTATGGCTGGCTGGCTATTGACAGCCCGTCTGCTGTATGGCTGGCTGCTGGCTATTGACAGCCCGTCTGCTGTATGGCTGGCTGGCTATTGACAGCCCGTCTGCTGTATGGCTGGCTGGCTATTGACAGCCTGTCTGCTGTACGGCTGGCTGGCTATTTATTGCCTCTCCGGACACAGTGCCTGTACGGACAGAACTCGGTTTGACCGGAAACAGAGAGAACTACACGACGTCAACAAAGCAAAAGTAGTCCAGCTGTGTATAAGCTTCTAAGCTCTCTAACCTCCCCCCCCCCCCCCCCCCCTGCCTGCCTTTCCCCTCTCCATTAAGGTGTGATAACTCTACCAGGACAGCGACAGACGTCTCATTAAGCCTAAGCGGTGTTGGTTGGAATTGACCTTTATCTTTGTTCTGCATTCATCCATTTCAATATCTTTACAAAAAGCGCAGCACATTGCTGGTTATGGCCGACGCAAACCTATGAGGGACTCGCTGCTGAAAGTAGGGAGGGTCCGTGATCTAAAGGGACCAGCGAAGGTCTGACCCAATCGCGGCTTGCAGCCACCGAGGCACAGAGGAGTAAATGGGGGAATAATGAGAGAGCATCAAGACTCCCCCCCCCCCCCCCCAATCCCCCTTTGCATCCTTCCCCATCCCCCCCCCCCCCTTTGCAGACACAGCTATGACGGAAACGTCTTCAAAGCTCCCTTTGAAAAAAACAAAACAAAACAAAACAAAACAGAACAAAAACACACGGGAAGGGAGTGAAGTGTTTGGGATGAAGGTGGCGCTGAACAGGAAGTCAGAAATGGCATAGAAACAACTTAACACAACAAACAAAAAATGAATAATCAATCATCAGTTTTCAAAGACATTATTAAAACTTTTTCTTTATTTGACTCTCCATATAATTTAATGAACAAATCGTGATTCACTTCTACAAATGTAGTTTATCTCCGATTCTATTTGATAGAAAACTAGCTGTTTAGCTTGCTCCCACCCCTCTCCCACCTTCTCCCACAATTATCTCTGCGCCCCCCCCCCCCCCCCCCCCCCCGCCTCCTCTCTTACGTTCCTCTACATCTTTCCCTCTTTTATTCCACAGAGTCCGACTGATTCGGGCTGTACAGACTTTAAAAACAACAACTAAGAACCAGTAAAAAGCATTCACACTTCATTTTCTTCTTAAGACGTACAATACAGGTCAGGCAGAGTCGGTTTAAAGTGCATCACTCTGTCAATGACAGCTGAAGCTAAAACAGACGGGACGATAAACAAATAATGAGCAATTCACACACACACACACACACACACACACACACACACACACGCTCTCTCTCTCTCTCTCTCTCTCTCTCTCTCTCTCTCTCTCTCTCTCTCAGTTGATTATTAAACTGTAGAGTGGGAAGGCGGCTCTGAGTTAGTCCATCTCCAAGAGTAACTCCGAACATTACACGTGTCGATGCCAGCTGTTCATACGTCATTTGTCCATACATTTATACATCAGTATATTCTTCATACCTTGCTTTTGCTTGGACTTTATTTTTGCCCGAGCGAATGATAATAAATTATCCCTTTAATTTTCGTCACTTTCGGTTAACTGTTTATCTTAATACCAATCTTTGTCGCATCTAACAGGCCATAGGTTTACAAAAGTATATAAGCTTTTGTCTTCATGCACAACTTTCAATACATCCTTCAACACATTTATGTGAGGGAATTCTTCTCGTAATTTGCATTTGTAAACAGAGATTTTATTTTTCTAAAAGAAGAACCAAGTCTAGAATTTTATTAGACCTACGTCGCTCATCATTTCAGAATCAAGTCTAGACTTTTATCAGACCTATGTCGCTCATCATTTCCAAACAGTCTGATATTTTTGTTCAAAGAGAAGGAAGTTGAAAACCCAGTGAAAGTGGTGGTATGTACTCGTGAATTGCTTTTAAAAGCATAGTCTTGATTTTCTTGGGCACGCAACAGCTTTACGTCTGATTGGATGACTGTCTGCGTTGTGACAACATCCCTGTCAGTGGAATATGCACCAGGAGACGAGAACCAGTCCCAGAGAGTGGATGACTGTGACACAGTTCGCTCTTTGGTTTTCCTGTCAAAAGGGCGTGTACACGCGACATCACGTGTATGCCGACGTGGAGTGATTCTTCTACGACTTGTGCTCATCCCTTGCCTCAGCGACTATGGCTCACTATGCGCTGCTCTTCTTCTGCTGATAACAATGAAAGAATGCGTAGATGGCATGGTCCAAATACATCCCAGGACAACCTTGCCACCATGGTAAAAACAAATTCATAAAAGAGGGAGGAGGACAGCGGAACAGGGAAGGGTGGTGGTGGTGGTAAACTTTCGCCCGACACGTTGAACTGGAAGGCATGATTCTCAACGTACATGCATCTGTACTACCGTTACAGAGACTACCCAGATTGTGCAACAAAATAACGAGCTTACTAAAGCTTTTCAGTGTTTGTGCAAGTTTCGTAATTGTGATTGACGATGGAAGAGTTTGTGGCATAGAAAGAAAACACTTAATTAATAAGGTAATTGTTAGAATGGTAAATTTCTTTTTGACAAATATCTGTCGGAAATTTTCTGTCTGTCTGTCTGTCTGTCTGTCTGTCTGTCTGTCTCTCTCTCTCTCTCTCTCTCTCTCTCTCTCTCTCTGTTTTTTTTTTCCCACTTGTTTTCATTTTGAGTTGTTGGTTCTTTGCTTTTTTTTGTCTTAAGTTTCATTTTACTCTATTTCTCCTCATATTCTGTCCCCTTAACTGTAATTCTACTCTAGAAGTGCTTCCTTTGTGAGGGAGTGTATATTTTTATTTCAGAAAGGTGTACCCATAAATATACCATCTGGCCAAGGAGCCTACGGACATTTACTGTGAAGATTTTCTTTGTATATTGGGCTTTTTCCCCCCCCTGTTTTTGTGGCTTCTCATACGCTTCTAGTTTACTAAAGTTGTTACGGTGTGCCCACTCTAGCCTCTTTCTCTCCGCCCACCTTCTCTCTCTCTCTCTCTCTCTCTCTCTCTCTCTCTCTCTCTCTCTCTCTCTGAACGGAACTATTTTGGAAAATATCCTTTTCAGGGACAGTATGTCGTCCTTTTAGCTCTATAGCATGCCAGCAAAGAGAGTTTCTGACTGTTCATTTATACGGATATTGTAGATCTCTTAAGTTTTTCTCAGCTTTTTTCTTCTTCTTCTTCGGAATTTTCTCTTTTTGTCCATATCTATTCTTCTTGGTGCTGGTAAGTTAAAATATCTCGAGGGGGGGGGGGGGGGGGGGGGGGGGGGGGGGGGGCGGACTGCTTATTCTTCTTCTTATCATTATCATCATCATTATTAACAATGGTTACTATAATTGATGCTATTATTGTTTTAATTATTATCGTCATCATTATTATTGTTTTGTTGCTGTTGTTGTCGTCCTCCTCCTCCTCATTGTTATCGCTGTCATTTCTTGCATGCGCGGTTGTTTTGTGATTGTTGGGGGACACATATTCTGTGACGCTATGTTCAGTATGCATAATCTGATTATTTCATGGGCGCGTGGGTGGACCGAGAGAGGGAGGTGAGTCTGGGAAAAAAGTTTATAAATCCCTGTACACTGTCGCTGTGTTTCGTGGCCATGGTTAGGTGGCTTGGGGGAGGAGGGGGGGAGGGGGGGGGGGGGGGGGGGCTAAGGGGGTTGGGAGGGGGCGGGATGAGGGATTCTGGATGGAGTTGATCGCAATCGCATCATGACTCGGTTCAGGGATTTTCTGGTTACAGATGAAACGCAGACATGGTTCACTGGCGCGCCAGTGCGTCTTGTATGCGTTTCATCTGTAACAAGAAAGGTAACAAGAAGCCTTGGCCGTCCTGACGTGATGTGCTCAGAGAATTGCAGACTTTCCTCTTTGGCAGGAATCAAAATGGCGTCGAGTCAATGGTACTGAACAAACTTGGTTTGCCTATTCTTTTGTTTAAGCTTAACGTTCAGAAACTGATCCACCGTAAGCCCTGGACATCGGGGTTTACGGGTCTCCTTCAAAATCTCGCG
>JADBJO010003442.1:190000-195000 GCA_016801955.1 Conus betulinus | reverse complement strand
TTTTCCTAATCTTTCTGCCATAACTTTAGCCAAAACTTTATAGTCTGAGTTTGTTAAAGTGATAGGTCTCCAATTATTAAGTTTGTCTCTGTCTAATTCCTTACCTTTATGAATGAGAGTTATGATGCCTTGCCTTTGTGTGAATGAGAGTTCTCCTTTTTGAAATGACTCATTGAAAGAGCTAGTAATCATGCAGCCTATTTTGTTCCAAAAAAAAATTTCAAGAATTCTGGCGTTAATCCATCGCTGCCTGGAGCTGAACCATTTTTCATTTTCTTTAGCGCTTCAGTAGTTTCTGCTAAGGTGATGATGCCTTCACAAGCATCTGCATCATCTTTGCCTAATTTTCTAAAATTTTCATCTTTCATAAACGAGACGGCAGCATCTTTAACATTAGCGATGTTTGTCTTTTGATTGTACAGATGTTTGTAAAACGCTACTTGTGTTCCTGTAATATGTCTCTTTGATCAGTTATAATTCTCCTGTCTCCTTACACAATCTAGTAATGATATTTTTCTTACTACGTGCTTTCTCTAAATTGCAGAAATATTTACTGTTCTTTTCTCCTTCTTCAATCCATTTGATTCTAGCTCTGATCTGAGCTCCCCTAGTTTCCTCAATTTGTAGAATTTCTATTTTCTGCTTTGCTGTAAGGTAATTTGAGTGTAACTCTTTATTTTGAGGATCAGTCACTAACTTTTCCTCGATGTTCTTTATCTGCATTTGTAGTGTTAAGAACTCGTTCCGTTTTTGACAAGATAATGATTTGCCGAATTCAGTGCAAAAATTTCTAATTTCCACTTTGCATAACTCCCATTTTTCAATACAACTTACCTCTTCATTTTCCTCCTGACAAAGTCATCTAAGCGTCTGTTCAATGTTTCAACAAAGGATTTGTTTTTTAAGTAACTGTTGTTAAAACGCCAGTATCCCGGACCGCGAACAAAACTGTTATCATTGTTTAATTCTAACACTACACCTTTATGATCCGAGCCCGGGACAGTTACGTGGTCTGACGACGAACAAAAATGTAGAATATCTTCAGAAGAAAAAACGTAATCTAGTCGTCGTGCAATAAACGGATTTGATCTACTCCAAGTAAACGATTTTTCAGTTGGATGATGCAGTCTCCAAATATCAGTTAAACCTAACGCATTTATTGTTTTATTTAAAGCTTCAGTTTCTAACTTGTCATGGGGTTTACCGGATATTATATCTAGGTCGGTGATAAGTGAACAGTTTGAATCACCTAAAAGTATCAAGTCTCCGTTCAAATTATTCAAAATTTCAGTCAGATATTGAAAATGACAAACCTTTTCGTTACTGTTGTTTGTTTTGGAGCGTAAGCGTTGGCGATAGTTAACTGGTACGTGTCGTTGCGCACAGACACAACCAAAATTCTTTGTTCTGAAAGTACTAAGTCAACTTGTCCAGAAAAAAGCTTTGAAACTAAGATAACCTCGCCTCTACTTCTATTTGTACCTTCATTGGCGAAGATTTTACCACCCCACTCCTTTTCCCAAGTTCTCATATCAGACATAGTGACATGCGATTCCTGTAAACATACTATATCAAAACGATTTTTCTTTAGGAACGCAAACAATGATTTCCTCTTCAAACTGTTTTTTAGACCCCTAGCGTTCAAAGAAATTATACGCAATTTTTCCCATTATAAAGAATATTTCAGCTTGAAATCAATGAACCAAGATTCATGAGGGGAAAAGCATTTTAGGTCATCCAGACATGAATTAAGGTCACAAAGAACTTCTTTTGAGCTGCATACACCGTCATATGTTTTGTGTTCGTCGTGCGTCTAATTTGTCATCTTCAAAGCTTCAACTGAATTCGTGGAAAACTAATTCTTTTTTTTTTTTTCCCAAAATGTAGCATGTGATTGTTCAAATTTTCTATCATTGGACCATATTCTTTTTCATGTTCAATATTAACTTCATTATATAAAGAATCGAACGTGGATGTGACTGTACATGATTCTATCAAAACAATAACACACAAACTAGAAGCTATGCAAATAGCAAAAGTGATTTCCATGTATCAGATTAATAGATGTTTATAAAGGCTGCCCTTCCCATTGCTCCTTTTTTTCAAAGTCTAATACTACCAAGTGTCAACAGACTCTAAATCACAGAGCTCACTCACTCACACTCACTCACTCTTGTGTTCGGCTTCAGTCTGGGGATTGAAGAACGTCTCTCTCTCTCTCTCTCTCTCTCTCTCTCTCTCTCTCAGAGGTCTGTTTATTGTGAGTAATAATCCTACCATCGAGTCACAGCTTGACCACATAAACCACAGGCGTCTTAGAATACTGCAAGATCATTAAAACTATGACCTTCCTTTTGAATGTGAAAGAGTGTATGTGGACTATGCTTTCACACGTGATTCAAAGCCCACTGCACTCTGAGCCATCTGATGAAAAACAAATTCACACGTGGGTTCAGACGCAGGCTCGCACGGCGTATATTATTCCATACTGAATTAAAAGGACTGGATCGCCACTTGCGCGAGTCAAACATCATGTTTAGCGATATAATGTCTAGCTTCTTATAAGTTGTCTACATGTGCATTCCTTTGCGTCATTATTATTATGATTTGTCTAGAAAAGATTTAATCTCTCTCTCTCTGTTTCTCTCTCTCTCTGTCTGTCTGTCTCTGTCTCTGTCTCTCTCTCTCTCTCTCTCTCTCTCTCTGTCTTTCTATCTAATTGTTCCTCTCCAACAGTTGAGAATCGCTGTCCTGCCTATGTCTTGCCGTGAGTTACCGGCCCTGGGAACGGAACTCTTCCCGGTAACTGTGCCGTCCTCCCCACACTACCCTGCAACTCCCACCACCTTCCTCACATCCTCCCAGACTACACAGAAGACGTCACCAGGCCGCCATCATCATCACCACCAAGTCCACCGTTGTCGTCAGACGACGACAGGCCACTGCTGCCCACTTCACAGAGTGGACACTGACCGCCACCAGCTCCAGAGAATGAAGGGTGACTCCAGGCAGCTCCAGAAGGTGAAGGACGATTGCCACTGGTTTCCTCAAGGCCAACGTTGTAATCCCAACAGCCTTGCAAAGCTGGTGGATCAGATGCAGGAGCCTGCACATGGGCGACTGGCCAGCCTTCATCGCCGGTGAAGAACCGGCGCCTGTTCAGAACAACGTGGTAGACCTTCCTCAGGATCGTTTCTGTTAATGCCCAGGTCGTGACATATCAGGGCAGTGTTGAAACCTGTCCCGAACCTTTCGTCCCAGGAAAACGCTCGGTACGGCACATGATGCTGAATGAAGACATCCATATGATGCTGAATGAAGAACATCCACATGATGCTGAATGAACATCCACATGATGCTGAATGAAGAACATCCACACGGTGCTGAATGAACATCCACATGATGCTGAATGAAACATCCACATCGTGCTGAATGAAGGACATCCACATGGTGCTGAATGAAGAACATCCACATGGTGCTGAATGAAGAACATCTACATGGTGCTGAATGGAGAACATCCACATGGTGCTGAATGAAGGACATCCACATGATGCTGAATGAACATCCACATGGTGCTAAATGAAGAACATCAACATGATGCTGAATGAAGAACATCCACATGATGCTGAATGAACATCCACATGATGCTGAATGAACATCCACATGATGCTGAATGAAGAACATCCACATGATGCTGAATGAAGAACATACACACATGATGCTGAATGAAGAACATCCAAATGATGCTGAATGAACATCCACATGATGCTGAATGATGAACATCCACATGGTGCTGAATGAAGAACATCGACATGATGCTGAATGAAAAACATCGACATGATGCTTAATGAAGAACATCCACATGATGCTGAATGAAGAACATCCACATGGTGCTGAATGAAGAACATCCATATTGCACTGAATAAAGAACATCCGCATGGTGCTGAATGAACAACCAGAGGGCGCTGATTGAAGAACATCCACATGATGCTGAATGAACATCCACATGATGCTGAATGAACATCCACATGATGCTGAATGAAGAACATCCACATGATGCTGAATGAACATCCACATGATGCTGAATGAAGAACATCCACATGATGCTGAATGAAGAACATCCACATGATGCTGAATGAAGAACATCATCCACATGGCGCTGAATGAAGAACATCCACATGATGCTGAATGAAGAACATCCACATGATGCTGAATGAAGAACATCCACATGGTGTTGAATGAACATCCAGAGGGCGCTGAGTGAAGAACATCCACATGATGCTGAATGAACATCCACATGATGCTGAATGAAGAGCATCCACATGATGCTGAATGAACATCCACATGGTGCTGAATGAAGAACATCCACATGGTGCTGAATGAAGAACATCCACATGGTGCTGAATGAAGAACATCCACATGGTGCTGAATGAAGAACATCCACATGGTGCTGAATGAACATCCACATGGTACTGAATGAAGAACATCCACATGATGCTGAATGAAGAACATCCACATGATGCTGAATGAAGACATCCACATGATGCTGAATGATGAACATTCACATGGTGCTGAATGAACATCCACATGGTGCTGAATGAACATCCACATGATGCTGAATGAAGAACATCCACATGATGCTGAATGAAGAACATCCACACGGTGCTGAATGAAGAACATCCACATGATGCTGAATGAACATCCACATGGTGCTGAATGAACATCCACATGGTGCTGAATGAACATCCACATGGTGCTGAATGAAGAACATCCACATGGTACTGAATGAAGAACATCCATATGATGCTGAATGAACATCCACATGGTGCTGAATGAAGAACATCCACATTGTGCGAATGAAGAACATCCACATGATGCTGAATGAAGAACATCCACATGATGCTGAATGAAGAACATCCACATGATGCTGAATGAAGAACATCCACATGGTGCTGAATGAAGAACATCCACATGATGCTGAATGAAGAACATCCACATGA
>JADBJO010003442.1:172500-185000 GCA_016801955.1 Conus betulinus | reverse complement strand
CGCCATAGAAACACTCTGACAATGATCATGATCATGATGCTGCTGCTGATTATGCGGATCATTTTGATGATGGTGTTGATATCAATGACAATAATATTCATAGAATAATAACAATAATGATAATAATAATAATGATGATGATGATGATGATGATAATAATGATACTTATAAAATAACAACAGTAATAATAATAACAATAATGATAATGATAATGATGATGAGGATGATGATATCAATAAATAATAATAATGATGATATAATAATAGTATAATGATAACAATAACAACAATAATAATAATAATGAATAATGATGATGATGATGATAATAATAACAATGATAATACTCATAATAATAACGATAATAAACGGGAAGAGATTGATCGTTCAAATTCGTCTTTGTTGTTCCCGTCTGTCTCTTCTTTCTCATCAGTCTTTAACAGATGTCCACATGTCGGAGCACGTGAGTCATCAAATTCAGAGAGGCTGCCCCCCCGTAGGGAGGAAACGCCCGCGGCACAGACTAGGCATGGGGGGTGGGGTGGGGAATATGGGGGGGGGGGGGGGGGGGGGGAGGATTGGCGGCTGGGAGGGGGGGGGGGTATACAGGGAGATCCGGGATAGCGCTTTTGAAAACAGCGGCTGTGACCAAGTTGCTCTCCGGGACGCACTCGCAAGTTGATCCTTTCCCCATGTCAGGAAAAGAAATAATATTGGCAGCAGGCTTTGTTTCTAGAATCGGATAAATCCGCTGCCATATTTCATGGGCGGTCCATTCTCGTTGGCTATTAATCTCACCCCTGGAACGAGACGTTTATAGCAGATAACCTATTACATTTAGAATTTAAAAAATTCTGCATGCTTCCTCGCATTCATTTTAACTGTGCCGGAAAGGTAAACTATTTGAAGTCTTCAATTTGTTTGTAGTGACCAAATAGGCTGCTACGTCAATTCCTCTTGAGGTCGTTTTGTTAGGACTTGCGTCAGTAGGCCAAAAGAAAATGAAATGACAAAGTCATTCCATCAGACTGTGGTTCCGTGACCCCTGAATTTGCTGTGGCCTTTCTACAACGGTGAACAGGAACCTAGCGGAGAAAATCGTCGTGCACCGAACGTGAAGTCTGCTCACTGCAGGAGGCGACTGGCCCTTTGGAAAGACACGGTTATGAGTGACACATTCGTTCATTTTCATTGTCCAATTGTTTGTGTCTTACCTGAAGAAGACCTAAGAGGTCGAAACGCGTCGTGTTTTGTCTTGTGACTCGTTTGTCCACGTTTCTCTTGGCGGTTCGCTAACATTTATTTAAGATTTGCCTAATTCGAAACTTCAGAAATTGCTCTTTGATCATCAAAACATTCAAAGAAAAGCCTTTCCCCTAAGCGGAGAGCCGCCATGTTTAGGCTATTCGGGGGCTGAGGTACATTCGACAGGTCTGGATTTTGTGGATCCGGATAGTCAAACCGGCTTTCCTGCATACGGACAGTTTTTTTTTTTTTTTCTAACTCATCCGGTTAGAGGGCAATGGAGAATAGAGAGCTTGCATCTAGCTTTCAACATGACAGTTTCAGTGTCAGTTTCAACAAGGAGACGTCACGGCGTGCAGACTAGTCCATATACGCTACACCACATCCGCTGAGTTTTGAGACCACGCTGCACCTGGTTTAAAGCTGATGGATAAATGAATTAGTAATTCAGATGAGATCATTTGAGAAGAGGGTCTCGTGGCTACGACTTAGCAGATGTCTGACCTACGCATTAGCCCAAACGCGCTGGTCAGAGCTTGAGCGCCTACCTCACACTGGCTGTGCCTGCATGGCGCAGCTGATAGATAAGGATACATCCCACAGACAGACAGTCTGCGACAAAGCCGGCAGACGAACCACTGACTGGCACTGCCGGGATGGATGGCACCTTTCTCCTGAGCCTGGCGGCGGGGCTCCCGCACGTTAGATGCACCCTCACCATGTGGGGGCGTGACACAGGTTAACTGTAGCATCGCTATGTAGGATCGTGACACAGGTTAACTGTAGCATCGCCATGTAGGGTCGTGACACAGGTTAACTGTACCCTCGCCATGTAGGGACGTGACACAGGTTAACTGTACCATCGCCATGTGGGGACGTGACACAGGTTAACTGTACCCTTACTATGTAGGGACGTGACACAGGTTAACTGTACCCTTACTATGTAGGGACGTGACACAGGGTAACAGTACCATCACCAGGTAGAGACGGGACACAGGTTAGCTGTACCCTTACCATGTAGGGATGTAACAAAAAAAAGAAAACATCACTAGGTCACTAATGAACATCACCATCAGAAAGAGAAAACGAAAGATGTGAAAACAAAACACCCAGCCTCCTTCTGTGCTCCGCACACAAATTCACCTGAGCAACGCAGCTTGCAGAAACCTCTTTCCACTACGTCAAGCTGCCTTCTGTTCTCTCTTCCTTCGTGTATGATTCAGGCGCGATAATTCGCTATCAGGTCCTGCTATCGGCGGACCATGCCCAGAAGGTTCGCGAGGGAGAAGAGTCAGCGCGACACTTGCACCTCCCTGCACCATGGGGCTATCGCCGATGATCTCCCAGTAGGACGACCTGTCGCCAAGCCCTGGTGGGAGGAGGAAGGGAAGGATCAACCCCTTGCACGTGATGAGGCTGAGGAAGAGGAGTGGGAAGAGCACGGACATCTTCCTCTACGCTTGGAGATCTTCCAGGGATAGGAAGAGGGGTGGAAAGAGCACTGACATCTTCCCCTACGCTTGGAGATCTTCCAGGGATAGGAAGAGGGGTGGGAAGAGCACTGACATCATCCTCTACGCTTGGAGATCTTCCAGGGGATCTGGTTGTGGACAAACGCTTGGCCTTGCGGAAGAGCTCTGCACGGTGGACTGGGAGTTGGGGGGGGGGGGGGGGGGTGGGGTGGGATGGGTGTAGGATACCTCGAACAGGATCGGCTACAGGACCCGTGCCGGCTGGTAGTGGTACCTCTTGTTGTTGAGTCTGTGGTGGTGATGGTGCCAACACCTCTGGCAGCTGTTCTTGGGGTGGTGGCATCGGGGGTAGTGTTGTTAGCTTCGTAGAGACCCGATAGTGGCTTCATGGTCCAGGACGATGTCTATGGGTTGAGTTTAGTTTATCCTTTTTTTTTTTCGTCCCACTTTCTTTTGATTCGGATCAGGGCGTTCAGGTTCGTGTGTTTCCTCCTGCATACATTCAGCCATGAATACTCCGAACAGAAATTGTGTCTTGGAGATTTTTGTCTATCTTTTTCACAGTGCTCAAGAAAACTTCACACAGACATCTCAATTGAGAGATCCTGTTGAATGCTCGGTTGTGGGACATTTAGATTTTTGGAAGATGCAAAACCCAGCCAGACTGATGGGATGGTGATGAGTGATGCAGAATTTAGGTATCATATTCTCCACACGCTATCCATCCTCCTGCTCTGTCCTATGTAACGGCTTCTTTCCATCACTCCAAAATCAGTTGAATTGAACAATTTGTGCATACTTCCTTACTGTAGCTAATCTGTCAATAACACTACTATATCACATTCGTCCCTTTGTTTCATGAATTTCTCCCTACTCGATTTTAATTTTCAACGAGTATGTCTTACTGGGAAAGCGTGCGTGCGCGTGTGTGTGTGCTTTATCATAGTTGCCCTTTATTTCTTAATGTTTCCCAAATCAATAGTGTTTAACAAAAATTGCTGCCTCACATAGAAAGTGTGTGTGTGCGTGTGTGTGTGTGTGTGCGTGTGCGTGTGTGTGTGTGTGTGTGTGTGTGTGTGTGTGCGTGTGTGTGTGTGTGTGTGTGTGTGTGCGTGCGTGCGTGCGTGTGTGTGTGTGCGTGCGTGCGTGCGTGTGTGTGTGTGTGTGTGTGTGTGTGTGTGTGTGTGTGTGTGCCCGCGCGCGTTGTGGGAGGAGAGGAGATACAGGATTTCTTCCCTGCATCTGATTGATCTGAAAGTTAAACAGGTTTATCGAATCTGAATGCTCTGGTACTGATTAAAACAGACTTTTCCGCTCACGTCTTTATCCTTGAGCACAGACATTTCACACATGAAATACTGGCTGGAACTGTTGCTATCCCCATGTCCTCTGCGAGTTACAGCACCTCCTTGTCGTCATGCCCTAGAACTCCGTTTTATCCTCAAATATTGAGAAATCGTGGAAAACATCCGATAGTTGGAAATATTTTCATGGGTGTGAAAATCCCACCTAGAACTTCTTTCTGTCAAATATTCAAGATGGTTTGGCTGCAGGATGTATTCAAAGCATTTTAACACAAGAGAATATGAAACAGAATTAGACTTTAATGACCCAACAGTTTGATGGAAAGAACCCCTGTACAGGAGGGGGTACAGGAAGGAATCTTTCTGAAAAAAAGGGCAAAGAAAGAACGTGACAACCGCGGGGTCAGAAAGGATGTATTGTCATCGTAACGGTTTGTTGTCTTCGAACGAAAATGGAGAAAGTGAAGGACATGACTACGATCAAACAATTTGACAGCCTCACTGGAAAGGGAAATCGCCTCCAAACAGCGGCGTGCCGTTTGTATTTATAGCGGGGGGGGGGTGGGGGTGGGGGTGGGGGGGGGGGGGGGGGGGGGGGGAGGGGGCAAGGTTTGACTGAAACCTTTGGTTTGGAAGTGCACCGCCCACTAGTTTCTAGGTTATAAAGGATTATGGTAAACGTGTCTCCCAGTTTGTGTGACACATGTGTTTTTACAGTATGCTGGATCTTCCAGTTTCTATGATAACCCGGTTTGAAGGTAAACTGGATCTGTTCTGCCATTTTGTATGATTATACGCTTTTGAGGTAGACTAGGTCTCCCAGTTTTCTATGATATACTGTTTTAATTGTATGAACTGGAACTTTGGTTTGCATGAAACACTCTTTTTATTGTGTACTGGAGCTCATGTTTCTATGGTGTATACTGGTCGCCCAGAGTTCTTGATAGACTGCTTCTATGGTCATATTGTTGATCCAGCGTTTGTGAAGTACTGCTTAGTGCTGTACCAGTGATGCGATTCCTGCGTCCAACATCTTTGATATATTGTATGTATGATGCATTGTTTCTATGAGATACTGGGAGTAAAGTTTCTGTAATGTATACTCTTTACATGGTATACTGTTTGCATGGTATACTCTTTACATGGTATACTCTTTACATGGTGTACCACAGGCTCAATCTCTGTAGTAGACTGTTTCCATGGTATAATGCTTTTTTGTATATTTGGGGGGTCCTGTTTCTATACTATAGTGCCTATATGGTGTATTGTGGCGCCAGTCTCTATGGTATACTGTTTGAATGGGAGAGAGGGATATCAGTTTCTATGGTATGCTGTTTGCCTGGGGATAGAAAGGTGACAGTTTCTATGCTATACTGTGTGTATGGGATAGTGGGTTTCAGTTTCTATGCTATACAGTTTCTATGGGTTTATAGCTTTATTATTATTTTTGTTTTGAAGCAGTTGCTTACCAGTTAAAATACCGCTCAGGTCATCCTATCCTGGTTCTGTCCCACAAACATTCGGACGTGTGTGTGTGTGTGTGTGTGTGTGTGTGTGTGTGTGTGTGTGTGTGTGTGTGTGTGTGTGTGCGCGTGTGTGCATGCGTGCGTGCGTGCGTGAGAGAGAGAGAGAGAGAGAGAGAGAGAGAGAGAGAGAGAGAGAGAGAGAGAGAGAGAGAGAGAGAGAGAGAGAGAGCGTGCACGTGGGCACCCATTTGATTCTTGTTGCTCCTTGAAACATACGAGACCTCTCTCCTGTCGGTAAGGAGTTTCATATCCTACGTCTCCTCCCAGGTGGTTCAGTTGTTGAGTTCACTGGGGTGTTTATGAAATGGTTCCATGCTTTGTGCTTTGTGGCTCAGACGGATCCGTGGATCCGTTCGGCAAACATACTGCTCACAAGCTATGACAGAGCTGACATTTTTTTTCCTCAATTAGGCGTTTTCTGAGGCGGCGTCCGACTGTTTGTGGGATAGTACCGGGATAGGGTGACCTGAGCGGTATTTTAACCGGCATGCAAGTTCTTCAAGAGTTCTCCAGATCGTTCATAATTACTAGTGACTGGTTTGACGTTTCTTTTGGTAACATATTTCACACGTTTTACTTCGTTTACATATTTCTTTCTTTTTTTTTTTTTTTTTTTTTTGAATTCTGAAGTATTTTTACGCTCCTTCAACCAGTTGTCCCTGCCCCCCCCCCCCCCCCCACGCACACACACACACACGCGCGCGCGCGCGCGCGCGTGTGTGTGTGAGTGCGTGCGTGAGAGAGAGAGAGAGATAGAGAGAGAGAGAGAGAGAGAGAGAGAGAGAGAGAGAGAGAGAGAGAGAGAGAGAGAGAGCGCACGTGGGCACCCATATGCGTGCATGCTTTCAACTAAATGCCCGCCAGGTGGTCAAAATAACGGAAAACAGCATTTGGGTCAACTACCTCATGATGCTTGCTTTGCGTTGAAGTGATCCTGGCCTAGTTACATCCCAGACCGGCACCGCTGTCACCAGCTGAAGCGGCGGTGGGTACCGGGTGGCAGTGTCAGAAGTAATAGTAATAATGATGTTAATTTTTATACCGCCTGTTCTCTAAAGATTAGGGCTCTAAGCGTTTTACATATAATATAATAAAACACTCTCGTTTACACAAGGGGCTGCCTACCTGGGTAGTGCGACTGAAGAGCTGCCTGCCGGCGCATCATTCAGTCGTTTCCCGTGTCATGCAGTCAATGTCGTTCACACAATTCCTTACGTCCTTCGTTCTTTTCCATTTCTCACGCAGGGTGCATGCTATGTGTAACGTGTCATCTACACCAACGGCCAAACTGGCCTTCTCTTCCGAAAGCTGGTGATGGGATTTTACGTGTGTGCAAGATGTTATGCGTGCGTTCACACACGGAACCTCGGTTTGTGGTCTCATTCGAAGAACTGTACGGGAAATGGAGTCATAAACAATGTTAACTCCGAGGGAAAAATCCCCCTGTACCGAAACGGCCCGGCGGAGATTCGAACCCGCAACTCCAGGATCACCAAGATTACGAATCCGGCGTTCTACCAACTGAGCTATTCCGGCCCCAAAGTGACGAGGACTGACTATCGCTGGCTGGCCCTACATCTGCTTTGCCTGAAGAAAAGAGCAACAGCTTGCAGGTGGTCGCGCTTCATTCAATGCCTTGTGTGTCCGCCTTGCGGCTCCCTATCTCAACATTTGACTTCCACGTTATAAAGAAATATATGTCTTAATTACTGCATCGCATGGTCTCGATTTTAATCCTCATTCTCTGAAGTATTCATGAAAGAAACCCTCATTTATCAAACCTACAAAGATGCCATTTCAGTTTATCTTTTGGGTGGAAATTTGTTGTGAAAAAAAAAAGTACCCACGACATATAAATTTCAAAACAAAACGGGAACACTCACGGTCATTTTCATCTGAAGAGCTGGTATGATATACAAGCAAGTAACATGCAGATGAAATGCCACTTTAAGACTCGTGTTAAAAATCAAAGGCGACAAATGCACAGAACTACTACCGACAGCTAGACAAGACAGACCAACAAACGGGCAGACAGGGGAACGAACATACAGACAGACAGACAGACAGACAGACAGACAGACAGACAGACAGACAGACAGACAGACCAGGCAAGCATGAGGATGGAAGCCAAACTATGCGTGTTTGAAACTACACTTCTTTCATCGTGTTATCATAGGAGAAAAATGACCACCATTAACAATTACTGCCACACGAAAAAAGACAACCACAAATTAAAAACGTCCATGGGAAACGAGCTGGAAGTTTTTAAGCTGCGGCTGCTGTTTTTATCAACACACTGCATTACAAGTTTAAACACTTAAACAAAAAACATGGGCAGGTTAAAAGAATGCCAGTTTGCTATTGTCCCATTTTCTAATCTGGTTTATCTGTTTAAAACCTGGCGCGCGCGCGCGCGCGCGCGCACACACAGACACACACACACACACACACACACACAGAGAGACACACACACACACACACACAGAGAGAGAGAGAGAGAGAGAGAGAGAGAGAGAGAGAGAGAGAGAGAGAGAGAGAGAGAGAACGCACAAACAAATGATACAATTTCGCATGTTGTTTATTTTGGTTGTGAATATATCGAATTAAAACATGTACATTGTTTTTTTTTTTGTAAATCTAGCATAAAACGAAAAAAAAAACCAACCAAAAAAAACCAAAAAAAAAAAAAAAAAAAAAAAAAAAAAAAAAAAAAAAAAAAAAAAAAACCCGCAAAATATTGTGTCTGTCTTCTGGGAGGAGAGTCCTGCAGATGGCTAACAGCGATTCCAGCCATCGGCCCACGCGGAGTGCCCGCAAGCATCTGCCATTCACACACCGTAGAGGAAACGCTAAAAAAAAAAAAAAAAAAAAAAAAAAAAAAAAAAGCCTCCCAGTTTCTGTGTAAGGGTCAACAGTGCGCTAATGAGCGCCTGGCAGCCCTGATTGGAGTGGACGTTGACTCGCTCCGGAAAGGTCCCGCCAGAAGGTCTGGAGAAGGCGGGACGCCGCGTCTGGATGTTCTGTCAAACGTGGAACCCCCCCTCCAAGCATCCCTTCTGCCTTCCCGGCCTTTCCCAATGCCTTTTCCTCTGCCACTCTCTCACCACAAGACCTCCCATCCGTTCTGGAAGTTTTGGGAGAACCAGCACTGCAGTGGCTGCAGGTAAAAAGTGAGTTGGGGTTGGCTTCTTTGTGTCTGAAAATTGGAATCCCTTGTTCGAATTATGTCCCTTTATTCTTTCAACACTTTGAAGATCGATTTCTGTGCATACTTCAGTTGGATTGATATATAGTTTTTATGCTGGATTTAAAATAAAATTGTATTTTTTTTTTTCTTGTTTCATTAAGTTCATTCGAGAGCATGTTTTTTTTTGATGCGTAGACTGTATCGATGGCCGACTGGGTTTTACCATGCTCACTGACCAATATTTGTTTCAGGTTTGCCTCTTTCTGACTCACTCTGTGACTTCAAAAGGACATAAAAGATGAACAACCTTCCCTGCTAAAATCCTCGTGGCCCCCATTTTAGATGGCGTAAAAACTAAGGATTAAAATGAACTTACGTATGCTGCACACACACACACACACACACACACACACACACACACACACACACACACACACACACACACACACGCGCGCACGCACGCACACACACACACACACACACACGCGCGCGCGCGTGCGCTGCATTAAAGTTCTGGCTTTTTACAGAATGCCAAATTTCACAGAGGGGGTAAATGCAAGTACAGTCTACAAAGACCCCTACAAGTTGTAGCAGGTAAGACCACATCAAACGACCAAACGGCCTTGACAACATTATAACCCAAGGAAACAGGCAGGAAGCCAGGAGGAGGGGGGGGGGGGGGGGGGGGGGGGGGGGGGGGGGGGGGGGGGGGGTTTAGAGAAGTCGAGGACGGACAACGGAGCGTAAAAATGCCGATAGTTGTTCCTATCAACCAAAAGCGATCAAATCGATAAAAATAATATCTGAACATCATTGAAAAACGATTTTCCCTTTGACCCTCTAGGCCTGTGAGACAGCACTGACCACCTTCACAGTGAAGATGATGTGGAATTTAAAACAGAAAATAAAGAGATGAAAAGTGTTCAAACACGTCACCAACACCATCATGATTGTCTGGAGCGAGTTAAAAAAAAAAAAAAAAAAACAGAACCGACGTCTTGGTCAGTTTTAGGGATCAAGGTCAGACGCTTGTGGTCAGTCAGGTCCACGCTGAAATCACCGACTTCCTGACCTAAACCGGGCTGCTGCTCGGGTCACGATTGTTTCCGGTTCGCTTCGTGGCGAAAAAAACAAATGTCCGCTGACGTTTGTCCTCTCATAGGCAGGGTCTTCTGGTATCCGCTTCTTTTCAGCTGCTTGGTGGTTGGCACAGCCGCTGTCTTAAAGGCCCGTGACTCCGTGACATCCCAAGCTGCTCCGTCACTTCTGTTCGTGTGTGATGAAGGACAAGGAAGGGAACGGTTTCCCATTTGATCCTGACAGTCGCTCCTTTCCACTTCACAGCGATGACTGTTCAGGTAATGATACCTGCACGTAGCCATGGCCACTCTCCTCTGAGATCGTACATACACATAGCCATGGCCACTCTCCTCTGAGATCGTACATACACATAGCCATGGCCACTCTCCTCTGAGATCGTACATACACATAGCCATGGCCACTCTCCTCTGAGATCGTACAATAGTATTTGGGGCCTCACCTCCGTTGCTGTGAGCTACTTAAACTTGCCCTTAACTCGGGGTAGAATTTGCGCGCAAGTAATTTCTCTCCCCCCGCCACCCCCCCCACCCCATTTCTGCATTTCTGTTTCAAAATTCTCTCTCTCTCTCTCTCTCTCTCTCTCTCTCTCTCTCTCTCTCTCTCTCTCTTTTTCTTCTTCTTCTTCTTTTTCTTCTTCTTCTTCTCCTCCTTCGCATGAACGTCCATATGACCTTGGTTTTGGCTTCAAAGGGCGACAAACTGTGAACCTTACCATTCTTTCCCCGACCCTGTCATCATCGCTAAAAACTGAGCATCCACCCTTCCACCAGGTCGCCCCCCCCCCCATCCCACCCCACCCCACCCCTCTCTCTCTTAGCCTTCTCCAAAGTCCTTCCCCCTCCCCCCCCATCCCCTCTCCCCCCCCACCCTTCTTTCCTTACACCCCACGCTATAGAGAGGTCGTTTCCATGCCGTCACCGTCACCACCCCCACCCACCACCCCCACCCTCGTTTCTGCCCCCACAAAACTGCAGCTGCCCCTGGACCTCAGAGACGTCAGCCAGAGGCACGTAATCCACACCAACGGCGGTCGACGACCGCGGCGGCGACGCCCGCAGCGGGCCATCGTAGGCGTAGGCCGAGGCGGGGTGGTCGGCGCGGGGCCCAGCGGGGGACGACGCCCGGGCGGTCCTCCGGCGGGGCCCACGGTAAGGGACCCAGACGCCGCCGGCCATGAAGTTCCTGTAGCGCTCTGGGCAGAGTCGCGGGCAGAGGAAGAGCATGGTGAACTCCACGCTGGCAAAGGCCATGAAGGTGAAGTGGAAGACGCCGACGACGATCAGGCACCAGCCGTAGGTGGCGTCCTGCACGCCCGGCTTCTGGTCCAGGTCGAACTTGTGGGACAGGTAGACCAGGCAGCCGAACAGCCGAACAGGCCCAGGCAGCCTGTATGGAGAGAGAGAGAGAGAGAGAGAGAGAGAGAGAGAGAGAGAGAGAGAGAGAGAGAGAGAGAGAGAGAGAGAGAGAGAGGAGAGAGTTAGACCCCCACGTCACACACACACACACACGCACGCACGCAAGCTCTCTCTCTCTCTCTCTCTCTCTCTCTCTCTCTCTCTCTCTCTCTCTCTCTCTCACACACACACATACACACACACACACACACAAAAAAATTAACATTGTGTGTGTGTGTGTGTGTGTGTGTGTGTGTGTGTGTGTGTGTGTGTGTGCACACGCGCACGTGTGCGTGCGTTCGTGCGTGCGTGCGTGTACCTGTGCGTGTGCGTGTGTGTGTGTGTGTGCGCGCGCGCGCGCGCGCGCGTGTGTGTGTGTGTGATATAAACCTGGACCTAAATGCCTACCATTTCCTGCTAGAGAATGAAACAAACAACAAAACGAGTCTAGTCAAAAGACGTCAATTTAGGAGACATGTTGCAATGGAGGGGAAAGGCGCGTGAGAAGTGATCCTTCTCCGCTGAGTGATCTCCTTTATTTCGATGTCCCTCCAAAGCTGGCGGAGGAGGGAGGGAGAGGGGGGGGGGGGGGGGGGGGGGGCAGGTCATCCGGACCAACAAGCTAAAGTTACATCAGTGCTTCTAACCCTAACCCAACCCCCCCCGATCTTAACATTGGCACTGCGACATCCAGACATGATATAGACATAGCGACATACAGACATGATATAGACATAGCGACTTACAGACATGATATAGACATAGCGACAGACAGACATGATATAGACATAGCGACATACAGACACGATGATATAGACATAGTGACATGCAGACATGATGATATAGACATAGTGACATACAGACACGATGATATAGACATAGTGACATGCAGACATGATGATATAGACATAGTGACATACAGACACGATGATATAGACATAGTGACATACAGACACGATGATATAGACAGTGACATACAGACACGATGATATAGACATAGTGACATACAGACACGATGATATACATAGTGACATACAGACATGATGATATAGACAGTGACATACAGATATAGTGATATAGAGAGTGACATACAGACACGATGATATAGACAGTGACATACAGACACGATGATATAGACATAGTGACATACAGACATGATGATATAGACATAGTGACATACAGACACGATGATATAGACATAGTGACATACAGACACGATGATATAGACATAGTGACATACAGACATGGTGACAGAGACAACCCTCACTGAAACG
>JADBJO010003442.1:165000-167500 GCA_016801955.1 Conus betulinus | reverse complement strand
CAGTGATGTTGATCATCAACTTAAAGTAACATGGTTTTGAACAGCACAATATTTCCAAGCATAATAAAACAGCAAAAATGGGGATGGGGGAGGGGGGTTGGTAAGGGTTATAGTCTGGGGGTAGAGAGGTTGTGCTCAGATCTGATGTTGGACTGAGTCGATATAGCATTCAGGTACTACCTCCACATCAAGCACATTCCACTCTTTGGATATTTTCAGGGGAAAAAGACTAATAAAATTTGTGCTTTGGCGGCCTATGATAAAGTCAGCGCGAAAGATTACCTTTGGTATCCCTGTCACCCCAATACAAGAACTTCACCTCGTCAAACCTAAAGTTGATCTACTAACATCTAATGGCATTGTATGTTCCCTTGGCTTGCTTTAACTTAGAGAGGCACTGTATGGAAAGGGGGCACACAGAGGGATCTTTATAAAACGAAATCCTGATCAAAAGGTCGTTTGGAACACTCACAAACTAACTTCTGGAAGGAGGAGCAGATGGACAGATCTACCAGCTACCTGAATCCAGGACCATCATCAAGGCCAAGCTGCTGAACAAGTGGAAGCAGCAGCATCCACGCCACAACAGAGCAGACCCGTACTACCTGCTGACTCGACGAGAGCAGGGAATTATCTTCAGGCTCAGGACAGGCCACAACCGCCTGAAACACCACCTATTCTTTAAACTCCGCATCGGCAACACAGAGCAGTGCCCCTGCAGAACAGGCAGCCAGACAACAGAATATCTGTTGCAGTCCTGCCCGCTCCACCAAGCGATCCGAGAGAAAACCTGGCCCGACCCAATCCCGGTGGCCCGGAAGCTGTACGGAGGACTGGAGGACCTGCGACGTACAGCCACCTTTGTCGAGGAGATGGAGGAATCCATCTAAAGAAATGACAAACGAGACAACAACTTCTGGAAAAATCGTACAGGAAACAGAGTTGCATAGACTTGGAATTTACGGTTTTAAGTTTTAAAATGCTTTGAGACACAAAATACAAACTGTTCGTGGAATTTCCTAAGTAGTTATGAAAACTCACATCGTTTGTCAGCAAAGAGCTCACAACAACACTACTTGTCTGGGAAAGGAATATTAACTGATTGTGTCCCTTCATATCAGATTGAGAGGGAATCAGGGGAGCCAACTGGGTTGAATCCAGGGAGGTTCAAGGGTCGGGTCAGAAACTGGATTTTGTTGAGGTGACTTCGTCGCGGTGACAGCCCTGATACGGCCCTTTGCGGTCAGCTGGGCCATAAGCAACATTTCCATGACCAGAAGCTGGGTTAGCGTTACTGTCTCTACGTTTGGTGAGGCTCCCAAGTTGACGGAGTGCGTCTGTGCCGAATAGGAATAAGACTGAATGGGATGTCTAAAGGTCAAAGGGCTTATTGCTGGTTACTGTCTTATTCTATTTTCAACTCCTGCTACCACTTCTTGATGAATAGTCGTAACGGCGTATTCTGGCATATCAAGGCACTCAGTTGGGGATTGAATAAGCGAAATGATTTGCTGTAAGGAAAGGCGGCACACAGTCGAAAAGCCTCTGGCAGAAAGCACACAGTATTTAAAAAAAATATGTTGAAAGACTCTCTCTCTCTCTCTCTCTGAGGAGCTTGCTTAAAAATTCTTTCCCCATGGAAATATACGATCACTGCACAAAAAAATCCGAATTTTGGTATAACTGCTGACAAAAAAAAGTTGAATTTAATATTCAAAGTTTTAGGAAGTGAACGTCGGAGACAGGGACAGGGACGGGGGAATAGACTGAAATCTTACCACGGTATGCCGACATGAAAGAGCCGCCTTTAAGTAGAGTGTTCAGAACTGGAAACTATTGGCACCAAAGACAGGTCTCTGGCATTCCGGTATGTAGCAGACCTTTCGTTCAAATTCACTGGATGAACTCTTGGAAACAGACCGTTCTTCCCGCTTGTGAAAACGAACCGGTTAAAAACTTCGTTGTCTTCAGCTTGTGTGATTGTCTGGCCTTTACTAAACATCTAGCATGTTTTTGATTTAAAGTCACTTCAACCTGACTGAAAGAAGAGGCATTATCCACATCCCACCCCTCCCCCCTTCCCGTGTATTCTTCTGCTTGAAATTCGGAAAAGCAACTTTCCGTCATTTGCCATATACCCGTGGGTATGTCCGTCACTCTGAGAAAATTGCTTTTCCGTACTTCACACAGAAGAGTACACGGGGGTAAATCTGGATATGGTGGAGAAGATATAGTCGCAGGTGAGTGAAATGTCAACAATAAATAACTCCTCCACTTTAGTTGTGCCGAGATCTTCAACCCAAATCACTCACATAGTTTTGAAATGACCACATCGAAGAAATAACAAAGAGATTCGAAGTTCGAACAAGAATGTCATTGCATTTTTAACCACTTACGATTTGTTGAAGCAGCAAAGGCCCGATGCAAAGCTCAGTCCCAGACAGCGTCTGACCAGCTCTCCTGGGAATTCCCAGCTCTGGTCATCCAATGAACGACTTCA
>JADBJO010003442.1:152500-162500 GCA_016801955.1 Conus betulinus | reverse complement strand
AACCGTATACTAAGTTAAAATTAAATAATAAATCTTAAATGAGGCAGGAAATGATAAAGATCTAATATGTAGAGTAACTCAATTGTTCCCATGATGAATTAAATCATGCGCCCATAACTCCAAACCATTGTCGCTAACGACACCTAACTGCGTAGCAGAAATGCCTACACGAGCACACAGGAGACATTCCTAAGATTGCTCATATACCCAGTACGTGACCCATCTACACAGCAATAACAACTGAAGAAATGAACAAACACAGATTAACATTCATTCAAGCCTGGCACAACCTTTTTGAGCTTGAATACAGTCAGACAGGTACACAGACAAACAGAGACAACCACAGGTAACTCGGTTAGACTGGTATGAAAGGAAATTTTACACGTGGTAGGGAATAGTCAATGAAGAACAAGAAGCGTAACTCTTGCCTCCTTGTACCAGTCGTGAGTGAACGTTAATTTGTAGTTGTCCAGTCTTTATTACCGTATATATGTGTCAGCTACAGGGTATATGAGCAAGCTTGGAACATTCTGTTTTGGAGGTGTATTTTTTTATTTGCTCTGTGTGCTATGTGTCGGCATTTCTGCCAAGCGATATGGTATCGGGAACAGCAATGATTCGGAGTTTGGACGTGTAATTTATCTCACCATAGGCAGTAAAGTAACCCTACTTCTTCGTTGTGTGCTATTCATTATTCCCCGCCACAGTTAAGATTTCTATTCATACGATTTGAACCGAGCTTCATGTTCCTATCCGTAGGTAACCTGTGTTCGTTTCTGTTTTCTCTGTGGGTTTCTTCAGAATATTCAGACTGAAAAGATGGTACCGATCGACGTTCTTGTGTTGGTTCATTTGTTCAGTTGTCCTGTTGTTGCTGTTGTGTATGTGTCAGGTGTAGGATAAGCGTACAAGCTTGGAGCATCCTTTTCAGGTATGCCTCCTTGTTTGTTCTGTGTGCTCTGTCTTGACACACCTGCTGGGCGGTTTTAGAGTCATAAGCAGCGATCCTTTGACGTTATGGGCGTGTAATTCATCTCCTCATGGAAGCAAGAGTTACCCTGGCCGTTATCTATTATTTGTTATCCGCTGCCTCATTGAAGTATTTTTCCCATACTAGTCAAACCGAGGCTACTTCTGTTTGTCTCTGCTTATCCGTGTATTTGTTTTTGACTCTATTCAAGATCGAAAATGCTGAGCCAGTCCTGAATAAAAATGTATTTGTGTTCGTTCTTTCTTCAGTGTTTGTTGGAGAGAAGATGCGTCAGGTAAAGGGCATATGAGCAAGTTTAGAACATCCCTTTTTTTTTTTTTTAGCCTGTCTCTTTGTTTGTTCTGTGTACTCTGTATTTGTCTTTCTGCGAAACGATTTAGTATCGCAAGCAGCGATCTTTTAGAGTTTTGGACATGTAATTTATCTTATCATTTGATTATGGATTACCCTGTTTGCTCGTTATTTACTGAAATTAAATAGAGACATGCCAACAAAAATCGACTAAATTTCGTTTTGGTGTGTTTGATATTGCTTAATATGTCCATAACTTTGGATTTAGTATTAGAAAGGGAAAATGCTCACCTGTCGTGTATGTTACATGGCCAAATAAGTTGTATTTCCTACTTCGCTGCCCTACCCTCAGCGACCTACGAGTGAAATTCATTCAGCACAAAAGCTGTAAGGTCCCACACACTTTTAGATCACATATCCTCACGTCGTCAAGATACAACACTGCATTTAACAGTTAGCTAGGCATATTTACCAAGCATTGAAAGGATTGCGAAATGTGACTTCGAGGATTTTTTGTCCTTATTTTTTTTCCATACACGCAGAATGCTGTTTGGTTAATTCCTTTGATTCATTGATGCCATTTGATTCGTTTTCTTTAAATTACTTGTACATCCTCTTCCGTAAGAGGCTTAAGCCTTTACCTGAATAAAATGTCCTCTCTCTCTCTCTCTCTCTCTCTCTCTCTCTCTCTCTCTCTCACTCAGACTGGCATTACCATGAATAAGCGTTTCTCTCTGTTTGTCTTTCCGTCTTTCTCTTTATCTGTCTCTGTCTCTCTGTCTGTCTGTCTGTCTGTCTGTCTCCTAGAGAATGGTTTTTACCACTACGCGAAGGATTCTCTCTCTCTCTCTCTCTCTCTCCTCTATCTCTCTCTCTCCTCTCACTCTCCTCTCGCCTCTCCCCACTTCACCTCCCTGGCACCTCCTCCTCCTGTCTCTCTCTCTTTCTCTCTCCTCCACTCGTCCTGTCTGTCTCTTGAGATCTCTCTCTCCCCCTCTCTCTCCATCTCCCCTCTCTGTCCCTCCGTTCTCGTCTGTCTCTCTGTCCTCTGTCTCCTCGCCCCTCTCTCCTCTCTCCCTCTCCTCTCCTCTCTCTCCCTCTCCTCTCTCTCTCCTGAAAACTCCTCTCTATATCTCTCTCCTCTCCTCTCTCTCTCTCTGTCCCTCCCTCTGTCTCTCTCTCTCTCCTCCTCTCTCCTCCTCTCTCTCCCCTGCCTTCTCGCGCGCTCTCCGCGCCTCGTGTCCTCTGTTGTGGTGTCCTCTCTGTCCGATCCTCTGTCTCTGTCTCTGTTCCTCCCCCTCATTCTCTCTCTCTCTCTCTCTCTCTCCCGAAGGAAAAAAGAAAAAAAAACAACGTCTCCCGGTGCTCAACTTTCTCCTCCTCTCTCCTCGCACCGCGTTCCGTCCTTCCCCTCTCCTCTCCTCTTCCCCGGAAATGTCTGAGGCTCTCTGATCTCTCGTCTCTCCTCTCACTCTCTCAGAAGCAATCTCTGGTCTCTCTCTCTCTCTCTCTCTCACTCTCGCATCTCTCTCTCCCCCCTTCACCTGCAATGTAGATCAACTATCATAAATGTTCTGGACTTTCTTTCTCTGTCTGCCCGTCTGTCTGTCTGTCTCTTGCGATGACATAAGTGACACTACCATCAGTTAATGATCTGTCTGTCTGTCTGTCTGTCTGTCTGTCTGTCTGTCTGTCTCTCTCTCTCTCTCTCTCTCTCTCTCTCTCTCTCTCTCTCGTGCAATGGCAGAGTGAAAACTATCATATATGATTTGGACCCTGTTCCGTCTCTCTGTCTCTCCCCCTGTCTCTGTCTCTCTCTGTATTTGTGTGTGTGTGTGTGTGCACACGCGCGCGCGTACGCGCCTCTGTTCATGTGTGTGTGTGTGTGTGTGTGTGTGTGTGTGTGTGTGTGTGTGTGTGTGTGTTTGCTTTTTGTCATTGATGAATATTCTCCTTCCTGAGCGCCGAAGGAAAAAAGAAAAAAAAGTCGCCCGGTGCTTGTTTGTTTTCCTGTCAATAAAGCGCACCGCGTTCCGTTGTTCCCCTCCTTCTCCCTCTTCCCCCGGAATGTCTGAGGCCGCTGATGGAATCGTCTCCTCCAAGATCTTAAGAGCAAATCAATGGTTAAAGAAATCTAGTCTAGCAATTCGACTCTGCATTTCAGTGCAAGACGTGTGAGTAGATCAAGACTGGGCGATGACTGATGTGTCTTTTATTGTCTCATTTTTCAGGATCCCTTTTTCTTCCGCCTAAGCCCTGCTACCCACTCCCCTTATCTGTCTGTCTGTCGCACTCTGTGTATATATATATATATATATATATATATATATATATATATTGAGAAGCATTTATTTATTCCCCATTCACCCACTCAAGCACATACTGTCAGTTAGGCAGAATCATCTGCCACTGCAGATATGAAGGCTTGTCACCCCCCTATTTCTATAATCTGAGACATAAGAGCAAGCTTGTTTATAATTCAATATTTCTTGCAGTCATTGCAACACCTAGCTGCTCTGTAAGTTGCTGGAATGGTGCTCGGTACTTGTCCTTGGAATTTATTGTTTCATTGTAATTTAGTCCCTTGCGGATTCATTCCAAGAACTGGCCCTCAGCACTTGTGTCTTAAGAGGTTATCTTTTTATATTTTCTACTTTTCACAAGAAAATGTAGCTTGTTTTGCTCTTTCATGATTTTCTTTTGCTTCTTAGGTGGCACCTTTAGTTTTTTTTTTGAAAACTCAACAAAACATACTATGGTCTTGCACACCAGCCTTTTTCTGGTATAGCATTCTTCTTAAAACCGAAAAGGCAGAGGAGTCAAATTACCACTTTTCCGCGGTCACTGAGGAGAAACAATCAGGTTTTGAAATACCGGTATCTGACCAGAAATTATATGTTAGTGAACTTTCTCGTCATTGGAGATGAAATACCGGTATCTGACCAGGAGTTATATGTTAGTGAGCTTTCTCCCCATTGGAGATGGTCTCCCACTTTGGAGACTATAAGCTTGCTGAAGGTTCATTTTGAGAAGCATTTATTTATTCCCCATTCACCCACTCAAGCACATACTGTCAGTTAGGCAGAATCATCTACCACTGCAGATATGAGGCTTGTCACCCCCCTATTTCTATAATCTGAGACATAAGAGCAAGCTTTGTTTATAATTCAATATTTCTTGCAGTCATTGCAACACCTAGCTGCTCTGTAAGTGCTGGAATGGTGCTCGGTACTTATCCTTGGAATGTATTGTTTCATTGTAATTTAGTCCCTTGCAGATTCATTCCAAGAACTGGCCCTCAGCACTTGTGTCTTAAGAGTTATCTTTTTATATTTTCTACTTTTCACGAGAAAAAATGTAGCTTGTTTTGCTCTTTCATGATTTTCTTTTGCTTCTTAGGTGGCACCTTTAGTTGGTTTTTTGAAAAAACTCAACAAACACTATGGTCTTGCACACCAGCCTTTTCTGGTATAGCATTCTTCTTAAAACCGAGAGGAGGAGTCAAATTACCACTTTCTGCGGTCACTGAGGAGAAACAATCAGGTTTCGAAATACCGGTATCTGTCCAGGAGTTATATGTTAGTGAGCTTTTTCTCCCATTGGAGATGGTCCCGCTTTGGAGACTATAAGCTTGCTGAAGGTTCATTTTGAGAAGCATTTATTTATTCCCCATTCACCCCACTCAAGCACATACTGTCAGTTAGGCAGAATCATCTACCACTGCAGATATGAAGACTTGTCACCCCCCATTTCTATAATCTGAGACATAAGAGCAAGCTTTGTTTATAATTCTATATCTATATATATATATATATATATATATATATATATATATAGATTAGAGAGAGAGAGAGAGAGAGAGAGAGAGAGAGAGAGAGAGAGAGCACACACACACACACACACACACACATATGTATATCGTTCAATATCTGCATTTGTTGTTGTGTATTCTGAATTTGCGCTCTTGTTGTGTTCCACGGTTTGATTTTATTTCCATGGCAAATGGGCCGATGTGTAAAAAATCACTTAGGCTAATTTCATTCTTGTCACCAAATAAGATTCGTTCTGTCTGTCTGTCTGTCTTCTCTCTCTCTTTCCTTCACCCTTTTCTTTGTCTTTATTGTCTGTGTCTCTGATCTCTGCATCTGAATCATCGACCTTCTCTCTCTCTCTCTCTCTCTCTCTCTCTTTACACTATACCTCAAATACCCTGATATGTCTATCTGTTTCGCAAAAAAGAAAAAAAAAAAAAAAGAAAAAAACACGCGAAAAATTGCTACTCAAACATTTTTTTACCTTTAAGAGGAAAAAAAAAGGGGACGAAAGGGGGGGGGGGGGGTAGGAGGAGGAGGAGGAGGAAGAGGAGGAGAAGGAGAGAAAGAGGAGGAGGAGGAGGATTAGGAGAGTAAGGCAAGGTAATGTTGCTTATAGCTCAGCCGACCGCCGGAGGAGGAGGAGGAGGAGGAGGAAGAAGAAGAAGAGAAGAAGAAGAAAAACAATAACAACAACAACAAAACACAAATACACTCATTTGGAATATATTCCCATTATTTGTGTGTTCTTTAATTGTTTTTTACCTTGACAATTTTGCTCTGGAAGTTGTGTTTTATCAAATTTGCTGATTTGTTTGCCACATGCTAATGGAGAGTATAAGCAGTCGGTTTGCCTTGTCTAGCTTTGCCCTGTCTAGCCTTGCCTTGTCTGTCTTGTCTTGTATTGTCTTGCCTAGTCTTGTCTAGCCTTGTCTAGCCTCGCCTTGTATTGCCTTGCCTAGTCTTGTCTAGCTTTGTCTAGCCTTGCCTTGTATTGCCTTGGCTAGTCTAGCCATGCCCTGTCTAGCCTTGCTTGTCTAGTCTTGCCCTGTCTAGTCTTGCCCTGTCTAGTCTTGCCTTGTCTAGCCTTGCCCTGTCTAGCCTTGCCCTGTCCAGCCTTGCCCGTCTAGCCTTGCCTTGTCTAGCCTTGTCTTGTACAGCCTGGCCTTGTCTTGTCTAGCCTTGTCTAGCTTGTCCAGCCTTGCCTCGCTTTGTCTTGCTCTGTCTGGTCTTGCCTTGCCTTGTCTGCCTCCTTGTCTTGTCTTGCCTTGCCTTGTCTTGTCTTGCCTCGCTTTGTGTTTGCTTGTCCTGCCTCGCTTTGTCTTGCCTTTGTCGCTTGTCGCTTTGTCTTGTCCTAGCCTTGACCTTGTCTTGTGTTGCCTTGTCTTGCTTGTCTTGTCTTGCCTCGCTTTGTCTAGCCTTGCCTTGCTTTGTCTTGTCTAACCTTGTCTTGCCTTGTGTTGCCTTGTCTTGTCTTGTCTTGTCTTGCCTCGCTTTGTCTTGCCTTGCCTTGCCTTCTTGCCTTGTCTTGCCTTGTCTTGCCTTGTCTTGTCTTGTCTTGTCTGATCTAGCCTGCCTTGCCTTGTCTAGCCTTGCCTTGTCTACCCTTGCTTCTCCTTATCTAGCCTAGTCTCTCCTTGCCTGATCTTGCCTCGTCTAGTCTTGCCTTACCTTATCTAGCCTTGCCTTGCCTTGCCTTGTCTTGTCTTGCCTAGCCTTGCCTTGCCTTGTCCTGTCTTGCCTCGCTTGTCTTGCCTCGCCTTATCTTGCCCTAGTCTAGCCTCGTCTTGTCTTGCCTTACCTTATCTAGCCTAGCCTAGCCTTGCCTTGCCCTGCTTGCCTTGCCCTGTCCTGCCTGGGCGGACCACTTCAAAGGCTGGAACAACCGCTTTGAGCTGTTTGAAAACCCCTTAAAAGCTGGTTTGTATACTTGGAAAGATTGAACCAACAGATCCTGGGAGCAGACGATACAAGACGCGTGCTTTCTAACAATTAAACGCGCACTGCGTGGCGCACGCTTTTGAGCGGAACACGTTTTTTTTTTTTTTTTTTTTTTTTTTTTTTGGCCGGCTGTGAACAGGCGTTGCGTCGACTGTTGTTCAGCTGGCGGTCCTCTCATCTGTGCTGACCTTGAAAAGCTTCACCATCTCTCTCTGCTTTTACGTTGCCCTCTAAAGCCCACACCCTCCTCTTCCATCCTATTGTCTCCCCTTCTGACTTACCTCTCCCGTGCCTCCTTCCCCTCTCCCTCTGACAACAACCCCCCCCCCCCCCCCCCCTCTCTCTGCCTCTTCCTGTTCTCTCCCCCTTTTCCTTCCATCTTCAGTCCCTCAGCCGATCGGTTCGGGAAGGTGAATTCCAGAAGGTGAGGTTGACGTGTTGACGGTACAGACTCCGCACAGACCCTTCATGCAGGAGAGGGTCTATCGTTCCACGCTGTCTTCCTCGCTGACTGCCGGGTTCTTCTCTGGAGTCTTTAGTCCAGCAGGCAGACTAGGTCCTTCGGGACATCAGAAGGGAGCTTCACACACTGGGCTCATCTCTGGAGTCTTCAAGTCCAGCCAGGCAGACCAGGTCCTTCAGGACATCAGAAGGGAGCTTCACACACTGGGCTCATCTCTGGAGTCTTCAAGTCCAGCCAGGCAGACCAGGTCCTTCAGGACATCAGAAGGGAGCTTCGCACTCTGGGCTCCAAAATCAGCCCGGTGTTGCAGTGGATCGCCCCCCCCCTCCCCCCACTGTGTTTGACGTGGAATAGGGAAGCGGACAGACTCTCCAAGCTAGACAGCAAACAGGAACAACTGAAGAAGAGGAAGACAGCAGAAGAACTAGCACAAGAACATTAAAGAATGGATCGGACTCCACGCACGTGAGCTGCTGCCGGCGGCTGCTGACAGAGACAGATGGCGAGGGGAGGTTGCGTCTGCGGTCCTCAGGTTTCCCCAGCGACTACGTCTGTAGTTATGGGCCTGAGGTGAGGATGAGGTGAGATGAGATATCACAAGGAAAAGTCATGAGCCTCCTTAAAGACCACCTCAGAAACACTTGGAGACAGCGTCTGCAGGTAGGAGAGGAGGAGAATGGCGTCTTGCAACTGGAAAGGGACAGCCACAAGTCAGCATCTTCAGACTGGAAACAGGACATCGTCAGCTCCTCTCCCGTCCACACAGGCTGAAGAACTCCACACAGACAGGTGCTCACTGTGGCACTGGTCCACACAGGCTGAAGAACTCCACACAGACAGGTGCTCACTGTGGCACTGGTCCACACAGGCTGAAGAACTCCACACAGACAGGTGCTCACTGTGGAACTGGTCCACACAGGCTGAAGAACTCCACACAGACAGGTGCTCACTGTGGAACTGGTCCACACAGGCTGAAGAACTCCACACAGACAGGTGCTCACTGTGGCACTGGTCCACACAGGCTGAAGAACTCCACACAGACTGGTGCTCAGTGTGGCACTGGTCCACACAGGCTGAAGAACTCCACACAGACTGGTGCTCACTGTGGCACTGGTCCACACAGGCTGAAGAACTCCACACAGACAGGTGCTGAGTGTGGAACTGGTCCACACAGGCTGAAGAACTCCACACAGACTGGTGCTCACTGTGGCACTGGTCCACACACAGGCTGAAGAACTCCACACAGACTGGTGCTCACTGTGGCGCTGGTCCACACAGGCTGAAGAACTCCACACAGACAGGTGCTCACTGTGACACTGGTTCACAGGCGCAGGCCCCAGTGCTCCAGTTCTGTCCCACCTTGGACAGCCTGCGACGGGACAGGTGGCCCTGTGGCCCTGAGGGAGAGGCTGTGGGCAGCCACAACGTTGCTGAGGCTGACGACTAACTTCAGCCAGAGCACCACTCTACCATCTTAGCATTGCCGGGAACGCTGAAGAAGAAGAAGACGAAGAAGAAGAAGAAGAAGAAGAAAAAAGAAGAAAGAAGAAGAGAAAGACGACGACGACGACGACGACGACGACGACGACGACGACGAAGAAGAAGAAGAAGAAGAAGAAGAAGAAGAACGACGACGACGACGACGACGACGACGACGACGACGACGACGACGACGACGACGACGACGACGACGACGACGACGAAGAAGAAGAAGAAGAAGAAGAAGAAGAAGAAGAAGACCACCACCACCACCACCACCACCACGACCACCACGACGACGACGACGACGACGACGACGACGAAGAAGAAGAAGAAGAAGAAGAAGAAGAAGAAGAAGAAGAAGACAGTACATAGATAAAGCAACTTTGAAGAAGAAGAAGAAGAAGAAGAAGAAGAAGAAGAAGAGAAGAAGAAGAAGACGACGACGACGCGAAGACAGATAAAGCAACTTTGTAAAGAGGCCAAGCATTGATGTCTATGTCAATTTCTGGAAGCAATATATTTTTTTAGTAACTCGCGCGGGTATGGGAGAATCATAGCGTGTAAAGGAGTTTCCTGATCAAAACAGCTGTGATTCTCGTGGAAAACTGGAAAAAGAGGGAAAGGGCTTCCCCTGTTTGCCTGGAGAAATGACCTTTTCCCTGTTTTTTTTCCAGGGGATCACAATTATTTTCTCTTCTTTTTCTTTGGGATGATGAATGTTTCCCTTGTTTCCCCGAGAAAAGTCGGTATTGTTGTGACGAAAACGGCGTTTCCAGGGAACACCGTCCGCCATGACAAGGGCAAATGGAGTGGGCAAAAAGGGAACATGGTTGCCATCCCCAGGATCCTATTTTCGTTGTGTACCTTTAGGAGAACTGTTTTCGCCGAGAAAATAAGGGAAACTGTTTCGATTCTTAAGGAGAACGCCATGATAACTATTTTTTTTTCATGAAACAAAAACAGGAAAAATACTAGTGACCCTACAGAAAAATAGGGAAAACAGCTATTGAACAGGAAGAA
>JADBJO010003442.1:125000-145000 GCA_016801955.1 Conus betulinus | reverse complement strand
AGAGAGAGAGAGAGAGAGAGAGAGAGAGAGAAGGAGACACAACAGACAGACAGACACAGACAGACAGACAGACAGACAGACAGACAGACAGACAGACACAAGACAGACAGACAGACAGCGACTTAGAGAGAGATCCGCACACTGCTTTATGCTTTAATAGAGCAAATTCGAAAATGTAGTGTCTGTTATATTTATAAATAGTGATCTTAAACCGTGCGTTTTTTCGTGTTTTCTTGACTGTCTCCATTGGATCCGTGTGCGACGTGTTTATTCAATTGTCATTTGTGCCATTTTCAGCCGTCCTATTTTCGTCTGTGTCATTTTTGCAGGTGCCTTTTTTAGCCCCCCTCACTCCATTTTCTCTCTTTCACAGTGCCAGAATAGTCACATTATCACAGTGGTTGTCATTAACAGGAATGTCGTAGGTATGATTGGCAGCAGAGAGTTTTGTCCCTTTCTTTCATTTTCTTTCTTTTTTTTTTTTTTTTTTTTTTGATCTTTTTGTTTAATTGAAACAGAAACCGTTGAAACCGATACAGTGCATCCTATTCCCCCCCCCCCCCCCGCCCCCCCCCCCCCCCCCTCATTTATGCATTTAAAGTCCTGCAATTTACAAAGTACATAAACAAAAACCAACCGTCAGCAAACAAACAAACAAACTTTAAACCTCTCCCCCAAATGTCATAGTAGAGAAGCTTGGAGTAACCCTCTCCCTGTAGTAGTTAGAGGAGCATTATAAAAAAAAAAAACCAACCTCGATCAGTGTGTGGGGAGTATACAACATTTGAAACATCCTTAAAAAGGATCAGAAGAAATGTTGCTACACATCAAGATGAATTAAAAAAAAAAAAAAAAGCTCAATCAGTACGTGAATTATTTATACAACATTTGAAATATCCTTTAAAAGGATCAGAAGAAATTTTGCTATACATTAAGATGAATGAAAAAAAAAAAAAACTCAATCAGTATGTGAGGAATTTACAACATTTGAAATATCCTTAAAAAGGATCAGAAGAAATGTTACTATACGTTAGGATAAAAAAAAAAAAAACCTCAATCAGTATGTGAGGAACATATAACATTTGAAATATCCTAAAAAAAAAATCAGAAGAAATGTTACTATACATTAGGATAAATAAAAAAAACCTCAATCAGTATGTTAGTATGTACGAATACAACATTTGAAATATCCTAAAAAAAAGGATCGTAACACTAGGATAAATTAAAAACAAAAACTCAATCAGTATTGAAGGAATATACAATATTTGAATTATCCTTAAAAAGGATCAGAAGAAATTTTGCTATACATTAGGATAAAAAAAACCCTCAATCAGTATGTGAGGAATTTACAACATCTGAAATATCCTTAAAAACGATCAGAAGAAATGTTCATATACATTAGGATAAGTTTAAAAAAAAAAAAACGACTCAATCAGTATGTTAGGAACACACAACATTTGATCCTAAAAAAAAAAGGATAAGAAGAAATGTTATTATACATTAGGATAAATAATAATAAAAAAAAAACCCTCAATCAGTATGTGAGGAATTTACATTTGAAATATCCTGAAAAAAAAGGATCAGGAGAAATGTTGCTATACACATAGGATAAATGAAAAAAAAATTCAATCAGTATGTGAAGAATTTACAACACTTGAAATATCCTTAAAAGGATCAGAGGAAATGTTGCTATACATTAGGATAAATAAAAAAAAACAACTCAATCAGTATATGAGGAATTTACACATCTGAAACATCTTTAAAAAGGATCATAAGAAATGTTGCTATACATTGTATGTCTGTCAGTCATTAGCCTCACAAAGCTTAAACATCAGCCTTCCAACAGAGGTCTGTTTAACACTCAGCTGACGACGGGGTACAGTGGGGTGCAGGGTTCTGGTACTCAGGGTACAGTGGGGTGCAGGGTTGTGCCACTCAGGGTACAGTGGGGTGCAGGGTTGTGCCATTCAGGGTACAGTGGGGTGCAGGGTTGTGCCTCAGGGTACAGTGGGGTGCAGGGTTATATGCCATTCAGGGTACAGTGGGGTGCAGGGTTGTGCCCTCAGGGTACAGTGGGGTGCAGGGTTCTAGTACTCAGGGTACAGTGGGGTGCAGGGTTCTAGTACTCAGGGTACAGTGGGGTGCAGGGTTCTGCCTCAGGGTACAGTGGGGTGCAGGGTTGTGCCCTCAGGGTACAGGGGTGCAGGGTTGTGCCCTCAGGGTACAATGGGGTGCAGGGTTCTAGTACTCAGGGTACAGTGGGGTGCAGGGTTGTGCCCTCAGGGTACATGGGGTGCAGGGTCGTGCCACTCAGGGTACAGTGGGCTGTAGGGTTCTAGGGGGTACAGTGGGCTGTAGGGTGTGCCACTCAGGGTACAGAGGGGTGTAGAGTTGTGCCCTCAGGGTACAGTGGGCTGTAGGGTTGTGCCCTCAGGGTACAGTGGGGTGCAGGGTTGTGCCACTCAGGGTACAGTGGGGTGGGGTGGTACTCAGGGTTGTGGGGTGCAGGGTACCCTCAGGGTACAGGAGGGGTGTAGAGTTGTGCCCTCAGGGTACAGTGGGTGTAGGGTTGTGCCCTCAGGGTACAGAGGGGTGTAGAGTTGTGCCCTCAGGTTACAGTGGGGTGCAGGGTTGTGCCCTCAGGGTACAGAGGGTGTAGGGTCGTGCCACTCAGGGTACAGTGGGGTGCAGGGTTGTCTACTCAGGGTACAGTGGGGGTTGTGCAGGGTACAATGGGGTGTAGGGTTGTGCCCTCAGGGTACAGTGGGGTGTAGGGTTGTGCCATTCATGGTACAGTGGGGGTGGCAGGTTGTCCACTCAGGGTACAATGGGGTGTAAGGTTGTGTAGTGGGTACAGTAGGGTTGTCTATCTCAGGGTGCAGTGGGTGCAGGGTTTTGCCCTCACGGTACAGTGGGGTGCAGGGTTGTCTATCACCGTGCAGTGGGGTGCAGGCTGTAACATTGAGGGTACAGAGGGGTGCAGGATTTTTTTTTATTCAGGGTACAGAGAGGGTGCAGAGTAGTACCCTCAGGGTATAGTGGGGTGCAGGGTTGTGCACTCAGGGTACAGTTGGATGTAAGTTTGTGGTACTTTAAGTACTTAGGGTTGTGGTGCAGTGGGGGGGGGGGGGGGGGGGGGGGGGGGGGGGGGATCTAGATACCCTGATAAACAGTTCGGTTTTCTTATGAAGTTGGCATCTCCGACAAAAAAAAAAAAACAGCCTGCTGACGGATACAAACAAACTCCATCACAAAAGAATCACCCAGAAAGCTTCTTTACACAGTGTGCTGACGGATACAAACTTCTTCACAAATGAATCACTCAGACAACTTCTTCCGTCAACAGAGTGGGTTTCTTTTGGAGTCGGTAATTCCGAATGTCTATAGGAATTCTGTTGGTTACTTTCTAATTCCTGTTGAAATTCTGAAGTTCCTGTAGTTTGGTAGTTCCTCATTCCTGTGGGAATTTCTGTTGGTAATTCTTTATTTTTGTAGGAATTTCATGGGTAATTTCTAACTGCTTCAAGATTTTTTTTGTAAATAAAGACATTCCAAACAAAACTGATGCAGAGTTTCACGTCTGTATTGATTACAATCAAAGTTTTTACTTTCTGCAATGTAGATCTAGAACTCATACACCCCTTATGCACTACTGCTAATCCCAGCCTAAACTAAACTCGCGAACAGCGCCAAATAAATCGCAAATGACGAGATGAACGTCGAAGTGTGCCGGCTCCTGTCCAGTCTGGTACAGTCTTTGCTTTAGACTTGCTTCGAAGTCCCTGGCAAAGAATAAAGAAAAAATATGGTGTTGAAATCCGAAGTTGAGCTAAGGATGTTCTGGGATCTTCAGTGTAAAACTCTCTCCCAGCTGAGCTAATCCGGCTGACCAGAAGCACGGTGTTTTTAACCCATATGGTGCAAGTGGCGACGCGTGCTGTTGACTGTCTTCGTGTGACCCCGCCGCTGCGCCACAAGGTCGCGTTGACATGCGACTCATGTGATTTTCTGGTACAAAGGTCTTGATGTGCCCAGTAGACTAACAGGAGATCAGACGAAAAACTGTGGGTTTACGACCAACATCAAAGACTGTACTGAACACACACACACACACACACGCACACACACACACACGCACGCACGCACACACACACACACACAGAGAGACAGAGAGAGACACAGAGAGAGAGAGAGAGAGAGAGAGAGAGAGAGAGAGAGAGAGAGAGAGAGAATGCGATTTCAGCATTAGAAATACTTTCAACGTCTTGTCCTTACAGACGACCTTTGTCTTGTGTGCACTGACAATGAAGCGGATTTAAAACGGAGGGAAGCTGCAGCACATACTTCACTATACTTTTCCTCTCGGTTTGTCGTCTCTGTCTCCTTTACCAACAAATATCAGTACTTAAATCCGGCTATGTGGCCGGCGTAGTGCTTCTGTAAGCTTCTTTGTGATTGGTACAGAGAACCTTCGGTGTTCACCTGTTGCCGTATTCCGGAAACAGCGGAGGAGGGGGGTGGGGGAGGGGGGGGAGGGGGGGGGGGGAGGGGGGGGGGGGGGGAGTGACGCGCTCTACAATTGGTTCCTTTGTGCCTGTTATCTGCTCACTTGTCGGTGAACTGATGTGTGGGACAGTGTGTACGATTGCCGATGGTGTTGCCAATGACGAGGGAATTCCCTATACACGCCCGACAGCGTTTTGTGTTGATCCTCTCTCTGGCCTCCTGAAGACGTAAGTTCATATATACATATAAAAAGATTTCCTTTCAGAGTCTCTCTCCCCCCCCCCCCCCCCCCCTGTCCTACCCACTCCTTTACGCCTGCCTTGTGTCCTCCCCCCCCCCCCCGACTCTCTCTGCCTCTCGTAAACAGGACTTGCCTTCATTTTGAATTGATCATGGACGTTAGTCTGGTTGATGGTGACCAACTAAAATATACGAAAGAAACGACTAAGTCCGAAAGCGACATTTTTTTTTTTTTACATTTACTCTCGTATACTCTCCTGCATGCAATACGGAAAAGCAACTTTCTCAAATCAGCATGTCCGTGGGTACTTGCTTGCTTGAGAAGTTGCTCTTCGTGTAGTAAGCAGAAGAGTCCCTGAGAGTAAATGTGGATATTGCCCACAAAGCAACTCTGACTAATAACACAAATGATACAAATAACAAATTCTCAAGTTTGCATCTCTTCCACCTAAAGTTTCTTAGGCTTTGCTAAAATCTAATTGTGTTTGAATTTAGACTTTTTTTTTTTTTTAAAGAGTCGTCTCGATGAGTTACGCATTACCGAGGTTTCTATTTTCCCCGCTTTCCAATGCTCACAGAAACAAGATGATGGATGTATGACGTGTAAGCAGGACCAACAGAGGTAGCAGTAAAACGTTTTACTCTGTTGCCTCCCCCCCCCCTCCCCCAACCCTCACCCTATTGTCCCTTCTCTCCACCTCTTTCCCTTCTCCCTCCCTGTTCATTATACATGACCCGGCATCAGGAAAGGGATCGTCGTTTCCTTTCGTACCCCTTTTTTTTTTCTGAACTAAGATAATTGTTCATCGAATCTGGGGAACAAGAAGTTGGCTGCCCCGGGCTTCAAGATGTTGATGGAAAGTTTCTCTTTCACAGGAGGGAGTATACAACGACATCTATATCATGAGGGCATGGTTTTGAAGTATACAGGAGTGTGTGTGAGCGGCTCTTAATTCATTCAGTTCCAAATGAAGCTTATACATCCCGCCTTGGCTTATGGCTGTGTCAGACCAATTGACATGGCTACAACGCCAAGGCTACATCAAAATGATGTTATGCTCAGCATGGTTATTCAGTTGTGACAAGCTCCTAGCGTGACATTATCAGTTTCCGAAATCCCCCGAAGTCGGAGTGTGGTTGCCCATGTGGCAGGGTAATCAAAAAACGGTCACAAACGTAATGTTCTCAACATCAGCTGATGCATTTTTACCATAGTGTTCAAGTACTTCGGCTGTTTGGATGATCCCTGGAGTCTTTTAGCCAGGGTACGACGACGACAACAACATCATCAACAACAACAACAACAACAGCAACAAGCTTATACAAAAGATTACCCGGACGTTTTTTTTTTTCATCCCCCCCCCTCCCTCCGCGCGCCAAAACCCATTTAAACACACACACAAAAACACGCGCGTGGGCACGCACACACACACACACACACACACACACACACACACACACACACACACACACACACACACACATGCACGCACGCGCGCGCGCGCACGAAAAAAAAAAAAAAAACAGACATGCGCTCGCGCGCGCGCGCACACACACCCACACACGCGCGCGCGCGGCAAACGCGTTTTAGTGGCCCACCACACAACACTCGCCTTCCAGCGTAAAATCCTCGTCACCTTTTCATTCGGTGAAAAGATCACAGTTAACGTCCGTCAAAGGCGGAAGAAGCGAACAAACACGGGGGCTGTATCCCCATTTCAGCCCCGGTACCATTGGCACTCCTGGCGACGGAGGAAGCTCAAGGAATCATTCAGAAAACTTCTGATGGCCAACACGTTTCCTTCTCTTGACGGAGGGGTAGATGTGGACACAGCCAATAAAGGTTGCTATGCTTCAGCCAGTTTGGTTTTAGGAGTCGACGGAAAAGCACCTCTTCTCTCTTTAAAAGGGAATTAGCATAGTTAGCTTTTGAATGGAAGGCCCTTAAACTCCCACTTCCCATCTCTATGTCTCCCCCTCCTCCCCTCCTCTTCACCCCTATTCCCCTCCTCTCCTCCCGATGAGGGGATGTAGGGAAGAGGTGTATGCGTGCGTGCGTGTGTGCGTCGTTCTTCTCTGTGTGTCTTTAGACAGATAGATGTGATATAGACGATGTGCGTGCGTGGTGGTTGTGTGTGTGTAAAGATGTGTGTGTGTGTGTAATAGACAGGACAAATAGATATACACACAGGTGGTTAGAATATAAAGATGTAAAGGCAAAAAACCATTGGTTAGAATAAAAGATGCAAAGGCTAAACCATTTCGTTAGTTGTATATGTGATGTTGTGTACCCGAATGTACCCCCACTGGGCATGACAATATGTATGAAATGTAACGTGCTCAGCCTGTCCTGGATGGCCTGGTCCCAGATGTTCTCATTAAGTTCATGTACCAGGGTAACACACGGGTAAGCTAAGGTAAAGAGTGTGGGAGATGGGGCAGGGAGAGGGGAGGGGTGGAGGGAAAGAGCACACATGGTGACAGTGAGAACCTCGTATCTGGGAAACCATTTACACCGCCCTCCCCCCCCTCCCCCCCTCCCCCCTCTCCCTCTCTCTCTCTGACTGTCTGTATGTCTGTCTGTCTCTCAGTCTGTCTTGTAAATGAAGTGTGTGTGTGTGTGTGTGTGTGTGTGTGTGCGCGTGCGTGCTTGCTTGCCATGGGAGATGGGATAGTGGGGGGTGCGCCAGGGTGAAAAGTTTCACAACGTTTTACGTGTCTTTACCTTGTTTAGCGTTATACACGTGCAGTTTCATGTGCTAGTTGAACTCGATCGTTGCCGTTTTACTAATGTGGCTCATACCTGGTGTCATGATATATTGAGAGGAAGGCCAAGGGCCGATAAATTGGTTAAAAAAAATTAATGCACATGTTGTGTGTCTCATTTTATCTTGTGAACGTGTGTATGTATGTATGTATGTATGTATGTATATATGTATGTATGTATGTATGTATCATGTGTGTGTGCATGCATGTATGTGTGTGTGTACATGCGTGTGTGCGTTGTGTGTATGTATGTGTGTGTGCGTTGTGTGTGTGTGCATGTGCGTGCGTGTGTGTGCATGTGTGTGTGTACGTGTGTGTGTGTGTGTGTGTGTGTGCTGCGCGTGAATTTTTGACAAAAAAAAGATCTCTGAGATTGGGGAAGGGGAATGAATGGGTGGAGGAAACAGGAAACGGTCAGGTGAACGGTGGTGTGAAGGGGGGGGTGGGGGGGGGGGGGGGGGTGAGGTGGGGGTGGGGGTAGATGCACAAGACTTTTCCATAAGGAAAGGAGGGGAAGGTGGAGAGAAACTATGAGTTCTGTTGATTTCTTTTTCAGGACAGTGTTTGCCACACCGACAAAAGTCCACGGACATCCGTACAACCCGCCAGCTCAAGACAGGGAGGAGGAGGAGGAACTCCACAACAGACATTCAACCACCACCACCACCACCACCGCACCAACGCCACGAACGTTATCACCATCAGCGCCAGTGCTACCACCCCAGAAATCACCACATCCACCACCACCACCACCAATTCAACCAGCCAGTCCGCAATCCTCTCCCCCCCCCCCCCCCCCCCCTCCCTCCCCCACCACTATGGCGGACGGCTTAGCCCCGACCGGCCGCGGCCTCCCCAGGACGCCCTGCCCACCCAGGCGGCCCCAGAGGGTGTGCGCCTACTCCGTGCTGTTCTACGTCACCCTGCCCTGCTTCGTCTTCTCCATGCTGGCCGTCTACCTGCCGGGCAGCTGGATGTCCTACCAGGACACGGACACGGAGCGGAACCCGGACGAGCAGCACGTGCGGCAGGGGGTGCTGACGCTGTGTCGTGACCTGGAGGGCGGCGGGTCACGCTGCCACTACATCCGGCCACGGCCCGGTGAGTGCGCTTCGCTTTGTTCTCCCCCCCCCTCCCCCTCATGGCCCCAACAACGGGTTGTTAACGCCGCCAGCTCTTCCCACCAATCACAGAGAAGGGGGACAAAATGCCCACAACTCAGATAGCCCGAGACATACACATTTCATGTTGCGTGTGGACAGAATTCCCAACAAATCAGGTAGCCCGACGCGTACATTCATGTTTATGCATAAAAGACATGGAGATCAGAAGTTTTTTTTTTTTTTTTTTTTTTTTAAATACAAATGAGCCAGTTTCGAATTCGGCTTCTGTTGTTGAAAGCCCACGTCATCTAGGATGAAAGTGATAAGACGCACCTTGTCTTCCTAGGATAGAGGTCAAAGGGGGGTGGGGAGGGGAGGAACATCTGAATGATGCTGACCCTTTGTTTTTATCATTGCGCTCCAAGACTTCTAAGATCTCATAGATAGGAAGAGCAGTAAGCACTCCGCATCTCAAGGCATTCTCTCTCTCTCTCTCTCTCTCTCTCTCTCTCTCTCTCTCTCTCTCTCTCTGTCTGTGTACGTCTTTGTCGGGGTCTCACGGTGTGTGTGTGTGTGTGGTGTGTGTGGGTGTGTGTGTGTGCGCGCGCGTGCGCGCGCGCACACACACACACACACACACACACACACACACACACACACACACACACACACACACCGTGCACCCCGCAAACACACACACACACACACACACACACACACACACACACACACACACAGCCTTTTAATCAGATGCAATTTTCCTTTCAACATAATCAGATTACAATCAGCTGTTGCCAGCAAGAACTAGAGTTCACAAAATGGGTTGGGTGCTAAAAACAGCAATAATATTTTCATAACAATGACAGTGAACACATTAGCACTTAGTAAATGCAGTGAACGAATTGAAAAAAGTATAAAGTACTACTACTACTACTACTATTGCTACTACTACTACTACTACTACTACAACTACAAGTAAAAGAAAAAGAAGAGAGTAAAGTAAAAAAAAAAAAAAAAGTTTTTAGTCAGGCCACAGGCCCATAGCATGAGTGAGTTTCAGTCTGCATCGTGTTCACAACAGGAGACACAGACCGCACGCAAATGCTAAATGCTTTGAAGGCAAAAATAATCTATTTTTAACAGACTCGTCAAGAAGACTGAAGAAGATGAAGACGAAGAGGAGGAGAGGAGGAGGAGGAGGAGAAGAAGAAGAAGAAGAGGAGGAGGAGGAGGAGGAGGAGGAGGAGGAGGAAAGAGAGAGGAGGAGAGGAGGAGGAGGAGGAGGAAGAAGAGAAGAGAGAGGAGGAGGAGGAGGAGAGAGGAGAGAGAGTAATAAATGAATAAATAATAATAACGCTATTGACAATAATGATGATAATAATAATATTAACAACAGCAATAATAATAATAAGAATAATGATAATAATAATAACAACACAACAACAATCATGATGATGATGATGATAACAACAACAATAATAGTAATAATAATGGTGGTGGTGGTGCTGCTGCTGTTGCTGCTGCTTCTAATAGTAAAAAACGGTGATACAAATCTCTTATGCAGAGAGAGGTTTTTACAACAACAGGCATATCAGTTAGCGAAGGTGTTTTTGTAACTGCCATATCTCTCTCCCCCCCCCTCTCTCCCCCCCCCCCTCAGTTCTTTTAGAACAGGGAGTACTTTACAATGGGAACAAAAGAAATGCTGTGTGTGTGTGTGTGTGTGTTGTGTGTGTGTGTGTGTGTGTGTCCGTGGTCAAAAGGTCTTCCACCCGCTCCAGACAAAACTACTTGGCCGATCTTTCTGAAAATTTGGAGGTATGTTCATTATGGGTCACGGATGATGCCCGATGCGTACAGAACAGCCGTTACTAACGGCTATAACGGCCCCAAAACGGGTTTTCTCTTTATGGAATATCTCACACGTATTCACGATAAACTGGGAGTACGTTTATACGCTTTGCATCTTTTTTTTTTTTTTTCTTCTTGCTGAAGCAATCACCCTAGCTGCCCACTTCCCCGATGTGTCTGTACAGAAAGTGTGTGTAAACTGACCAGGCAGGAAAATACTGTCTGGCCACCCCGCGGCGTTGTGTTTGTAGTATTGTGTGATCTGGCACGGCCGGTGACTAATAACAAGTCTCGCTGTTCTTTCCCCCCACACGCTGGGAGGCATAACTGACCAGAATGAGAAAGCCAGGCCCGATGTTCCTCTCACGCTTCCTGTGTGACGTCCAGCACCATCGTGCTGATGGGTTTTGCAACAGGCGTCAATTTTGATAGTTCTCCTTATTACCAATCTTTGAGAGGTTGAACCGAGGTTAGTGAACGATATAGTCCCCACCCATCCCCCATCCCCGTCTCCCTCCCTCCCACGTTCGACCCCCCCCCCCCACACACACACACACACACACACACACACACATGCGCGCGCACACACACACACACACACACACACACACACACACACACACACACACACACACACTCACTCTCTCTGTTTCACTCTCTCACTCTTCTTCTGTCTGCTGTCTGTCTGTCTGTCTCTGGTTCTGTGTCTGTCTGTCTGTCTGTCTATATCAACCTGTGTATCTGTCGATCTATCTGGCAGGCTGCCTAAGTCTATCGACCACCTCAGTGATGACCTCACGGGTGGATAACCGCATTCAGTGAGGAGGGGTAGGGAGGGGAGGGGGACGGGGATAGTGAGAGGGGTGGTGGTGGAGAAGACTGTATGCGGCAGGGAGGGGAGGGGATGGTGGTGTGTGTGATGGTGGTGGTGGTGGTGGTGGTGGTGGTGGCTGGAGTGGGGTGGTGGTGTGGAGGGACGGTGCGAGTGGTTTACCGGGGCCCGGTGGGAAGGGCGCCAGACTCTTGTCCCAAGACCTGGAGTTCTTGTCCCAGGACCTGGAGTTCTTGTCCCAAGACCTGGAGTTCTTGTCCCAGGACCTGGGAGTCTTGTCCCAAGACCTGGAGTTCTTGTCCCAGGACCTGGAGTTCTTGTCCCAAGACCTGGAGTTCCCATCTGCGAACAGGGAGGTTGGTTCCCACCTGTAGAAATCTTTTAACAGTCTTTTCCCACCTGTCTCATCTGTACAGAATCCAGTCCTCCTCCTAGTCCTTCGGAGTTCCCATCTGTACAGAATCCAGTCCTCCAACAGTCCTTCTGAGTTCCCACCTGTACAGAATCCAGTCCTCCAACAGTCCTTCTGAGTTCCCACCTGTACAGAATCCAGTCCTCCAACAGTCCTGAGTTCGAATCTGTACAAAATCCAGTCCTCTCCTAGTCCTTCTAAGTTCTCATCTGTAGAGAATCCAGTCCTCCAACCAAAAGTCCTTCTGAGTTCCCATCTGTAAAGAATCCAGTCCTCTCCTGGTCCATCTGAGTTAGTCATCTGTACGGAATCCAGTCCTCCAACAGTCCTTCTGAGTTCCCATCTGCACAGAGTCCAGTCTTCTCCCTGGTCCTTCAGATCAATCCTCGTGGTCCCGTTAGTGAATGCATGCATGAATATAAAAAAAAAACGTTTTCGGAGAAAAATGGGTCCATCGTGTGCCGGTGGGATGAATGACAGGAAGGTAAGGTCATGCACACTGCTCTCGTTCTCGGGCACATCCTCGTGGTGGTGATGGTAGGTGGTGGTGGTGGTGGTGATGGTAGGTGGTGGTGGTGGTGGAGGTGGTGGAGGGTGGTGGGGAGGGTGGAGATGGTGGAGGTGGTGGTGATGGTGGAGGTGGTGGTGGTGACGGTGGGGTTGCGGAGATGGTGGTGGTGGTAGTGGTTATGGTGGAGGTGGTGGTGGTGGAGCTGGTGGTGGTGGTGGATGTGGTGGTGGTGGTGGATGTGTGGTGGTGGTGGTGGTGGAGCTGGTGGCGGTGGTGGTGGTGTGGTGGTGGTGGATGTGGTAGTGGTGGTGGTGGTGGAGCTGGTGGCGGTGGTGGATGTGGTGGAGGTGGAGGGTGGTGGTGGTGATGGTGACTTTCACTCCCACCCCTTCAGACACAGGGTACGCGGGTGGTCTGTAGATCCTGACGCGAGCAATTTGTCCTAAGATGTCACAGAGAGGAACAGGCTTGCCCTGTGAAAATGAGGCACACAACATTTTCCCCCACTTGCTTTACTTCTCCACTGTGTTTGCTTCATACCTGTATTGTTACTGATTCCCCCCCCCCCCCCCCCCCCCCTGTTTTTTTTTTTTTTTCTTTTCTTTTGGGAAGGGGAAGGGGGGGGGGGGGGGGGGGGGTGGGGGGGCAATTTGCAAGCATGCAAACGGATATGTTAGCTCAACCGCACACACAGTCCTTCAAATGAGACTATAAACGAGGTTCCGTGTGTGAACGCACGCATAACATCTGGCACACACGTCAAATCCTGTCACTAACTTTCGGAGGAGAAGGCCAGTTTGGCCGTTGGTATGGATGACACGTTGCACATAGCATGCGCGCCAACACCAAACGCGTATCTGCATGAACAGAATCGAGTAATTGACCATTGAGTCTGCACCTGGCCACATGCGTATGTGTGTGTGTGTGTGTGTGTGTGTGTGTGTGTGTGTGTGTGTGTGCGCGTGTGTGTGCGTGCGTGTGTGTGTGTGTGTGTGTGTGTGTGTGTGTGTGTGTGTGTGTGTGACTGGTGCACGTGCATGCGTGCGTGTGTGTGTGTGTGTGTGTGTGTGTGTGTGTGTGTGACTGTGGCGACGTGTGTGTGCGTGTGTGGCCACAGGAAAGGTGCTGGCGGCCCAGGTGCTGCTGCTGACGGCCCTGGTGGTGACGCTGGTGGCAGTGCTGCTGTGCTGTGTCAAGAGCCTGTGTCTCCGCTCTGGGCGCTGCAGCCTGATCACCACAGCCTGCATACTGCTGGGAGGTAGGTGACCCTTATGTCCACCAGCCTGCACACTGCTGGGAGGTAGGTGACCCTTATGTCCACAGCCTGTGTCTGCGCTCTGAGCGCTGCAGCCTGATCACCACAGCCTGCACACTGCTGGGAGGTAGGTGACCCTTATGTGCACAGCCTGCACACTGCTGGGAAGTAGGTGATCCTTATGTCCACCAGCCTGCACACTGCTGGGAGGTAGGTGACCCTTATGTCCACCAGCCTGCACACTGCTGGGAGGTAGGTGACCCTTATGTCCACAGCCTGCATACTGCTGGGAAGTAGGTGCCTTTTATGTCCACAGCCTGCACACGGCTGGGAGGTAGATGACCCGCACCTCCACCACACAGGGACCAAAGTGATCGGATGGAAACAGCTTCCAGACTTCACTACTGCCGTTGTCGTGTCACTCCTGTGTATTTCTTTTTCTTTTTTTTCTTCTTCAAAACCTCGTCTTCTACCTTTTCCATTTCTTTCTAGTCTTCTTCTTCTCCTCCTCCTCCTCCTCCTCCTCCTCTCCTCCTTCTCTTCTTCTTCTTCTTCTTCTTCTTCTTCTTCTTCTTCTCCTTCTTCTCCTCCTCCTCCTCCTCCTCCTCCTCCTTCTCCTTCTTCTTCTTCTTCTTCTTCTTCTTCTTCTTCTTTCTTCTTCTTCTTCTTCCTCTCTCTTCTTCTTCTCTTCTTCTTCTTCTTCTTCTCTTCTTCTTCTTGTCCTCCTCCTCCTCCTTCTTCTTCTTCTTCTTCTCACACGCACGCACACGCACGCACACACACACACACACACACACACACACACACACACACACACACACACACACACACACACACACACACACACTCTCTCTCTCTCTCTCTCTCCCTCTCACACACACACACACACACACACACACACACACACACACACACACACACACACACACACACACACACACACACTCTCTCTCTCTCTCTCTCTCTCTCAAACACACACACACACACACACACACACACACACACACACACACACACACACACACACACACACACACACACACTGACCAATGATCATCATAAAAGGAATGTATCTAGAAGTAATTCTGATTGAAATCAATTCCACTTGACGTTCCCTTATCTTCTTTGCTTGTGCTATGAAAGTACCAACAGGTTGATAATGGTTCTGTCGCTTCTTGAAATAAAAGGTACAATAATATTCTGATGGGACGCAGTGGGAAAGAACTAGAGTGTGCCACAGGTCTGACACACATCGCCATGGACAGGGCAGAAAGATAGCAGAGGAGTTTGGTTTTCATGGTTATTTTCCACAAAATGGCACTTAACGTCAGTGTATTTCCACATGATGGGCACTTAACGTCAATGTATTTCCACATGATGGGCACATAACGTCAGTGTATTTCCACATGATGGGCACTTAACGTCAGTGTATTTCCACATGATGGGCTCTTAACGTCAGTGTATTTCCACATGATGGGCACTTAACGTCAGTGTATTTCCACATGATGGGCTCTTAACGTCAGTGTATTTCCACATGATGGGCTCATAACGTCAGTGTATTTCCACATGATAGCACTTAACGTCAGTGTATTTCCACATGATGGAACTTCAGGTCAGTGTATTTCCACATGATGGCACATAACGTCAGTGTATTTCCACATGATGGGCACATAACGTCACTGTATTTCCACATGATGGCACATAACGTCAGTGTATTTCCACATGATGGCACATAACGTCAGTGTATTTCCACATGATGGCACATAACGTCAGTGTGGTCATCGCGGAATCACTGAACACATTCACTTTCGGTCACAGACTCCATGTCGAAATCTGTGAATGCTGTCTCTGTGCTACTTATTTGTAGCGCGTGATCAATATATCTGTTAGGAAAACACTATGGAGAAAAGAATCATTTCTTGTCTTTGCTGTCCAGCTCCACGGGTGTTATATTTACATTGTCTGCCTTCCTGCCTGTCTGTCTGTCTGTCTATCTGCAAACGCCACAACTTTAGGACTGATTTTGGTAAAATTTGGTGGGAAGATGGAATGTTGCTCAAGGACAATTTTTTAAAAATGTTTTATGAATTCAAGAGCAGATCCAGTTTTGTTGTTGTTGTTGTGCATTTCTGTTAACATTTTAAGAGGGCTGATTTTTTTTTTTCTCCTAGAAATTTACGCAACTTTCTTAACAATCGATGTATAGATCTCAATGAACAGAACAAGACGTAGTAAATGAATGTATGTTCACAAGCTCTGTGGCAAAACTCCCACGTTGCTTATTCCAGCTTCCCTTCACAGCCAAACCCCACGATTGTTCTGCCGCTGCCGCAGCAACCACGATTCCCAAAGAGCAATCGCTGTCAGGCTGTCACAGAGCAACTTGCCAGAGGAGTCGCTGCACTACTGCCGAGACATATGAATGACGTTCAGTGGTGCCTGTTGGACCCAACATACGCAGGGCACACGCTAGGACGGTCCCCTTGCGAGAATGATCGTGTGGCCACGGATTAAAGGTCAAGGAACGGTATCAATCAGGACGGCGCCACCGGTTCACTCAACGGACTGTTCACTCAGAACTGGCCGATATTAAACGACTTTATTCACAACATTTGAAAAGAGAGGGGGTTAGTTACCGCAAGGACACAGACAGAGTACAGGACTAGACACAATGCATTCGACCTCTTGGGCATTTTTTTTTTTTTTTTTGCTGTCTCCCGCAGCCCCGGCACCGGCAATCCACAGGGAGCAGTCTATGTCAAGTCGTCAAGAGGAAACCCACCGGAGGAGACACTGCACTGCTGCCGAGTCACTTCGGTGGTGTTCAGTGATGCCTGTTCTGATCTAACATACGCAGGACACCACCTACTAAGCCCCCTACTGACGACAATAATTGCTTAGTCGCGGAGCCGGCGTGAGTGAGCTCTCCCTCCGGAGGGCACCACCACGTCCGTCCAACGACAGCCCCCATGGACTCGCCGATACCGGTGACCCCGACGGAATCAAACAAGGCCACAGACGTGGAGAGGACATCGAAACTGAGGTCACCATGAGAGCAGGGCATGAAGGGCCACAGAACTTGAGACATTTTTTTTTTTAATGCTGATCGATGGGAATGAGGATGATTAAGATGATGCTACGGATTTCCATTTCGGTCTGAGACTACATGACAGGGCTGTACTCTACGCTTCCTTTTCATAATATATCCCGGCGTCAACCAGGCCCGAGAGATACAGGCACCTGCAGTGTTGGTGAGGAAATTTGAGCAACACTCTCAGAAACGCATCCATTAAGTGGATGAAACTCGACTGTGTGGTCCCAGTCTTCCCAAACTGAGTCCGCAGTAAACTCAGCTCTGGGTAGGAGCCGGTCGGGACAGAAAAAACCCACATGACTCTGATGGGATTCGAACCCACGACCTCCCAGCCGGGAGTCCGCGACGCTAACCACTTCGCCAAAAGAAGAAAGGGGAGGGTGTGTGAAACGATGTGTGTGTGTGTGTGTGTGTTTTTTTTTTTTTAATTAACGACAGGTGGAGAGGACTTCAGAACTGAGGTCACCACAAGATCTGGACATGAAGGACGACAAATTCTGAGACTTGCGTGAGGTGATTTATGAGGATTCTGTCGAGCTTTCATTCATTTGTATTGGTTCATAAGGATCTGTCATGGTTTCTCTCAAGGCTTGCGTTTGTAGTTCTCGTCTCTTCCTGTCTGACCCTGCCTCTGCTCGCTCTCACACGGACATCTCTCTCTCTCCACAACAGGTGCTCTGGGCGTGGCCGGATGCCTGGTCTTCCTGTCACACCGGCAGGATCTGGAGCACCGGGCGGGCGTGCAGGGCGTCACTCTCGGCGGAAGCTTCTACGTCAGCGTCGTGAGTCACGCCGCCGTCGTCCTCATTGGAGTCATGGACTACCTCTCACAACTCTTTTGCTCTCAGTTGCCCTGTTGGCGTTCGAGTGTGGGCAGGCAGAGGCCGGTCGTTGTCGTCGTACGGTCGTTTTGCCTCGCCTTCTGTGGACACCAGCACCGACCAGCCAACGTCCTCTGGAGGTGGGTGACAACCAGCCTTCAACCTCTGGAGAAGGTGACAACCAGCCTTCATCCTCTGGTAATGGTGACAACCAGCCTTCAACCTCTGGAGAAGGTGACAACCAACCTTCATCCTCTGGTAATGGTGACAACCAGCCTCCAGGCCCTGGAGAGGGTGACAACCAGCCTTCGTCCTCTGGAGAAGGTGAGAACCAGCCTTCAGGCTCCAGAGGTGGTGACAACCAGCCTTCAACCTCTGGAGAGGACGACAACCAGCCTGTAGGCTCTGGAGAGGGTGACAACCAGCCTGTAGGCTCTGGAGAGGCTGACAACCAGCCTTCGTCCTCTGGAGAAGGTGAGAACCAGCCTTCAGGCTCCAGAGGTGGTGACAACCAGCCTTCAACCTCTGGAGAGGGTGACAACCAGCCAGTAGGCTCTGAAGAGGGTGACAACCAACCTGTAGGCTCTGGAGACGGTGACAACCAGCCTTCATCCTCGGGAGAGGGTGACAACCAGCCTGTAGGCTCTGGAGAACTTGACAACCAGCCTTCATCCTCGGGAGAGGATGCCAATCAGCCTTCAATCTCTGGAGAGGCTGACAACCAGCCTTCATCCTCTGGAGAAGGTGACAACCAGCCTGTAGGCTCTGGAGAACTTGACAACCAGCCTTCATCCTCGGGAGAGGATGCCAACCAGCCTTCAACCTCTGGAGAGGCTGACAACCAGCCTTCATCCTCTGGAGAAGGTGACAACCAGCCTGTAGGCTCTGGAGAACTTGACAACCAGCCTTCATCCTCGGGAGAGGGTGTCAACCAGCCTTCAACCTCTGGAGAAGGTGACAACCAGTCTTCAACCTCTGTAGGGGATGACAACCAGCCCTCAACCTCTGGAGAAGGTGACAACCAACCTTCCTCCTGTGGAGAAGGTGACAACCAGCCTTCAAACCTCTGGAGAAGGTGACAACCAGCCTTCAACCTCTGGAGAAGGTGAGAACGAACCCCTTTCCTCCGAAGCGGATGAGCGCCATCTTCCACCCGCTGGAAGGGGTGACGATCAATACCCGTCGTCGGACGACAGCAGTGGAGCTGGTGGTGATGATGATGATGAAAGGCGGCATGGCGACGTCTTATGTGTAGTCTGCGAGGCTGTGAGGCAGGTTGAAGGTCTGGCTGTGAGGGAGGTTGGAGGTCTGGCTGTGAGGGAGGTTGAAGGTCTGGCTGTGAAGGTTGAAGGTCTGGCTGTGAGGGAGGTTGGAGGTCTGGCTGTGAGGGAGGTTGAAGGTCTGGCTGTGGGGGAGGGTGGAGGGTGGCTGTGAGAGAGGTTGGAGGTCTGGCTGTGAGGGAGGTTGAAGGTCTGGCTGTGAGGGAGGTTGAAGGTCTGGCTGTGAAGGTTGAAGGTCTGGCTGTGAGGGAGGTTGAGGTCTGGCTGTGAGGGAGGTTGGAGGTCTGGCTGGCTGGAGAGAGGTTGGAGGTCTGGCTGTGAGGGAGGTTGAAGGCCTGGCTGTGAGGAAGGTTGGAGGTCTGGCTGTGAGGGAGGTTGAAGGTCTGGCTGTGAGAGAGGTTGGAGGTCTGGCTGTGAGGGAGGTTGGAGGTCTGGCTGTGAGGGAGGTTGGAGGTCTGGCTGTGAGAGAGGTTGGAGGTCTGGCTGTGAAGGGTGAAGGTCTGGCTGTGAGAGAGGTTGGGAGGTCTGGCTGTGAGGGAGGTTGAGGTCTGGCTGTGAAGGTTGAAGGTCTGGCTGTGAGGGAGGTTGAAGGTCTGGCTGTGAGGGAGGTTGGAGGTCTGGCTGTGAAGGTTGAAGGTCTGGCTGTGAGGGAGGTTGAAAGGTCTGGCTGTGAGGGAGGTTGGAGGTCTGGCTGTGAGAGAGGTTGGAGGTCTGTCTGGCTGTGAGGGAGGTTGAAGGTCTGGCTGTGAGGGAGGTTGGAGGTCTGGCTGTGAGAGAGGTTGAAGGTCTGGCTGTGAGGGAGGGGGTGAAGGCTGGCTGTGAGAGAGGTTGAAGGTCTGGCTGTGAGAGAGGTTGAAGGTCTGGCTGTGAGGGAGGTTGAAGGTCTGGCTGTGAGGGAGGTTGAAGGTCTGGCTGTGAGGGAGGGTGAAAGGTCTGGCTGTGAGAGAGGTTGAAGGTCTGGCTGTGAGGAAGGGTGAAGGTCTGGCTGTGAGGGAGGTTGAAGGTCGGGCTGTCAGGAAGGTTGAAGGTCTGGCTGTGAGAGAGGTTGAAGGTCTGGCTGTGAGAGAGGTTGAAGGTCTGGGGGAAGCGTGGGGGACGGCAAGCTTGGTGGGAAGGGTTCTGTGGTTAGGGCTGGTAACTCTCGGGGAGATTTCTAACAAGACGACAGTAGCCACCCTCATACAGACACGCTTTCAGAGAGAGAGAGAAAAAAACATTAAAAAAAAAGAAATTCGCGCACAAACATCCCGAACCCTCCCACATCCCCCGCCTCCTAACCCCCCCCCCCCCCCCCCCACCGCTCATCCTCACCTATCATCATCACCCTAA